>KZ308287.1:1338519-1407532 GCA_000376725.2 Ladona fulva | reverse complement strand
GAAATGCCGACATTTTAATTCATCTTTTTTTTTTGCTACACCGATTTTATGATTTCATTATTTCATTTCTATCTGTGTTTTCGCGGGTTTTTTTCGCTCCCCTTCTTATGTGAGCGTTTTCCCGCACCGTGGGTTTTTCTCTGAAAGCCTACAGCCGAAGAGTTTTTCCCCGCAACCCTTTACTTTTTAATATATTTTTTTATATAGTTTTTAATCACTGAAATTCTATGTAAATGTATGACTGCAGATGTTGGGTGTAAGAGAGGCCCACATGGGCCTAACCTTGCCGAATAAAGTGATTTATAATAATAATATATCAATATTTCACGACTAAAATAAGAATCTATAATCATTTTCCTTTCTTGTGACACTTGTATCAATTTCGTAGGACGATTGTTTCTGATTTAATTTTGTAAAAGAAACGACCTCTGCAAGTCATGAAAACGTAATTTACGTACATCTCTTAGGAAACGTATTTTGTGCTCCTGGGTTCCAATCCGGGCCTTAACAGAGATAAAAATAGTTTTCCTATGGGGTTCAGCATCTTAGAAACACAATGCAGTTTGTTTCAGATCTCTAAGTAAAGCCGTTTCTAAGTTAAATACGGGGACGGACAGACGAACAAACGGACGGACATTTGCTTTTTATACATATGATTATTATTATCCGTTTCTGAATAAAAAATAGACTTGCTGAATCAACGTCGTCCTTTGATTTTGGCTGCATTCGACTCTCGCTTGTCTTTTTTGGAAAAGAGCAACTTGCAGGTCTTCGATATTTACTGTAAATTTAATTTACATTAAAATTATCAATAAAGTTATATGAATTTCTGAGTAATTAATTTCACAGAAAGCAAGAATTCATGCTCCATGAATTCGGATGAAAATGTTATGTCCTCCAGTTATATTTTTTCTTTGACACTATGATTATAAACAGATTTAATACTTTGCTCCGTATCGTCCAAAGTGAACACTTGCTAGGATCCTTCAAGGATTATTTTATTAAGGATTAGGGAAAGGTGAAGTATTCTATTAATTAGGAATTTTGAAAATAAGAATGACTATGTATGACTATCTCTCTGAGATATGGACTAATTGCTGTAAATTATAATGTTTCTACATGATGTCCTTAGTATTATTTACCTGTCTGATTCAGTCAGTATTGAAAGCCCGTTGTATACTTTGCTCCTTGAGGGATAAATCTTTCACGTTAAATTCGTATTTAATGTATAATTTTCTCTACAAAATACGGAGTGAGTTGACTATGTTGAACCTCAATAACGTAATGATTTTGAGTACAGCGGAGCCTAAACAATTATCACGGCAGCGTTCCTTATAATCTTACAAATGTTAAAATACGTAAGTAAAAATGTTATTCGGATGAAATTTCCATAGCTGTATGTGATGCGATAATCATTCACTTTGTCAACATTTTGTTTTATACTTGCATTGGTTGTTTGCGTATTTAACGACTATGTGATTTTTAATAAATGCTTCGACAGCTAAGGTCTTAGGACGACCAAGTCGAAAGCGTTATCCGCATGGCTATTCGGAGGCCATAAAATGGCAACGTTAACAAATGCCACTGTAACTACTACACGAGCTCAAATTATTGAAAATTAAAATCAATTCTAAGATGGCTCTACGTGGAAGTATATAGGATGAAACGTTATCTCAGAATTCGCAATTTTTAAAGGAGGAGATATTCACTCTAATACTTCGAATTTTTTCAGTGCATATTCAATTAATTCTCGCACACATTGTCGCTAACACCTGCATTCGCGAATGATGAGTTCACGGATCTAGATCTCGTGCCGGTGTGAATTCCTATACTTACTGAAGCATCGTAACCTAAAAAGATGAAGGGTTCCGCCAGAAGGTTCGTCTCCTAAACTCATTCCCTATTAATAAGCCGAACAAAATCGCCTCAGATCGATTCCACCAATTGAAAGCGTTAGATAGGCATCCGCCGCGCAAACGAGACCTCGTATTTTTTGTATGGAGCATCCGTCTTTAAGATTAAGACTTAGAAGGTCGGAAAGCGAAGCAGACATTCGGATGCGGAGTGGAGCGGGGAAACACGGGGGCCGAACAAGAGAAGCGGAGTACATGGCAAAGGGGGAAAGAGAGCGTTTAATAAGTCAAAGAGAGGAAATATGGCAGAAGAGTAGAGGAGGAGTCCTGAGGTGAGATTGCTGGCTGGGGCGAGATAGAGAAGGAACAGGGACAAGTTGGCACGGGGGGCGGGGAGGGGACTTAAGGGGGAGGGAATGGGTTCGGAGATAGGAGTGTGAAAGGGGAGGAATCGGTAGCGAAGGGAGGTTTTGCGGGGGGAGAGGGACGTAGGCTCCCGGGAAAGGCGGAGGAAGGAGCTGGGGGCCACGAGAGGTGGGCAAAGTACATAAATACTTCTCAAGTTTGGAGTAAGTCTGTGCATCTTTCACTATGAAACATGGCGTTGTCTCCCCCGCCCGGGCGAGTGCATTAATCCAACGGAGGTGTGTGTGTGTGTGTGCGAGCGCGAGCGGGAGACATAGGGGTGGAAAAGGGGGTGGGGAAAATGGAGGGAAGTTATTTGGGAAGGGAAAGGGTAGCGATGGGGTATTCCCACAAGATCATGTGGCCAAGTACCCTTATACGTCTACATAGAGGGACTGAAGAATGGGTTGCTGAACAAGATCCCTTTACCGGCTTCCTTTCGGAGGTTTTTTCAAATTTCTCTCCGACATTTAGGATCGGCGCGAATTGCTAAAATTTAAGGCCTCGAGCCAACTGGGCTAATAGAATACTTCGATGAAGCCATAAAGTATGGGGAGGATAAATTAGTTCTAAATATTGCAAGTGCCTTATACGGTAGCTGAGTCGTTGTATCTGGTAGTAATTTAGTAATTTGATATGAAAAAAATACGCCCAAAAATAGAAGGGAAATCGTTTATTGAGACCTTCATCGACAAAAATTTGTGAATGGAGATTGCTAACCTTTTTATTTTTGTTACTTCAAGTTGGTAGGAATGTGTTAGATGGAACGCCTATTCCGCAGCCCCTACTCGATCATAGCATCGTTATCAAATAATCAGTATTTACATCATGCATTCTTTATATATTATACTCTCTATACTGTGATACCCATATATTAAAGGTAAATATTATTTTCCTTAATATATTGTAGGGCTTGATATTTTCAGGTATCATGAAAACTTGAATAATGTAGATTCTTTCTAGAGAATTTTTCTTCTTTTTAGCTATAGCCACTCCCTCCTTCTGAATTGAGTGTCAGAATGTTGTTTCCATTATTTTTCTATGTAAATATATCGAAATTAGAACAATGTAATATCAATTAAAATCAAAAGATAGTGCTAATTATTAGATTTTCATATAGCCCGTATTCACATATTCCATTAAAAATAGAAAATAATGGAGCATTGAAGGTAGAAAACTTATTATAGCAGAGGTAACTAGGCATTTTGGGGCGAGTACTGTTTGCTGTGTAGAAAATACTTAAAGAAAAATATTAAACTTAGAATCTATTCTTTATTACCAAAATATTCACTAAGAGTACAACTCAAAAATTATTGAGGAATTTCAGAGTAATTTTTACAAAAACGTTTAATCATTCACAACAAGTCTTGGATGAAATTAGTCTGTTTTATCGTGTCGTTTACCTGTTTGTGATACCCATTTATCCCCGGTATTTCTGGAAAATTTTCGAGGTTCAGACACAACCTGCTGGCTATAGTTAATTCCCTATGTTAGTGTAACCGCTTTGTTTCTTTTTTCCTAGAATTCTTAACCGATATTTCCAGGTTATCCATTCATTCATTCCTAAAATATACAAGGTGATGTGATTCTTGAAGTTCAAGATCCAGAAATGAATTATTTTCACCCCTTTTACTCTGAATTCACTATAAAGGGATCATGGACATACACTCATGACCTCCAAAAGCTGTTTTTCAATTGAATTTCGTAAAAAAGTTTCCTATAAAGAAAACTTAAGAGAGAAAGAATTTCTAAACGACCTTATGAGTGCATATTTTCCTAATGAAATCCATGGAAAGGAAAAAGGATAAAATTAGCGCTATATTAGCGTAACGAATTGATAACATGAAGCCGGACATTAAAACTACAAAATCAGAGGTGATAAACATGCCGTAACATTCGGCCATGTAATTAACTCAAGAGTTTAACATATATTGCTTCTCTGCCGCGTTATTTACTTGGAAAGGAAAGAAGGGAAATTATTCTCTTTTATTACTCTTATCGACTAAATTTGTTTTCCTGCGCGGAATTTCGATGATGAACTGTTTTAAAATAAGAAATAATACTCTTAAATCAGCCAGTGTGACTTTCTGATGAAAAAAGACCCACTCTGTCAGATGCTTTGTTTTCAGACAATTTTTCTCTCGTATTCAAGCTGCTCAAGAGACCTTCAAACCACTCTAGCAAAAGTATACTTCTGTTTTGCATTCATCAGCCCTATGCATTTGTCAACAGAAGAAAACGTGAAGGAAGGCACGGACGTTTCCTTCAGAAGCACGTTCAAATTCCCAGCTTTTGAACCAAAGACATTTGTATACGTGTTTAATATTATGCCCAGCATAATTAATTGGAACGTAGCCAGGATTTTTCCATGGGGTGATTTAGAGTCATGAAGTACACACTGCGTTGCCTGAAATACAGGGACAGGAATTCTTACGCCCAACATTTAATGAAAATAGAAACTGCTTTTTTTTAACATGAATACCCGGCGAATCTCCAGTGACGCTCGTATGGTATGATTGTGAGAGGCCATCCTCTCGCTGACGTTTATCGTTGGCTCTGTTCTCATTTGAGGGTTTGAACCCCCAATACCACCCCTTTGGATATGCCTCTGATTATTACCGTATTTTCTGGTAGATAACCCGCGTGTTTTCTATACAAAAAATATACAAAAATGATAAAAATAATAGTGATATACAACGGAAAATCTCGTTTCATTGAATATCTTGAATATTGAACTCTGAAACAAATGACTCAACAACACACGTCATATAATGTGGAAGTCACGGAGTATATACTCACGTACTAGGGCATTTTTATTTCAACCAAAATATTGTTAATGTTAATGTAATGAAATAATTCCATTCAAAATACGAGAGTAATTATATTAAAACATTACAGTAGTGAAAAAATATTCTCGTCTACATAATAGCAATTTTGAAATGCGCGTTATCAATGCATTTATCACAGAGGAAATTTTTTAATGTGTGTTATCTATACATTTTCAGAGTGAAGAGATTTTTTCAATGTATTTTATCTAGTAGGTGCGTGTTATTTACTAGAAAATACGGTAACATGGCTTCCATGATACGAGTAGTAGGCAGTGGCAATGAGATGAACGGAATAAAAGCATGACTAGATTTTAAAAACTATACTATCAATATAATAAAACAAGTATTCTTTTGTGGTATTTATCTACGACGTCCAGTCAGTGGTAACAGTTTCCAACTCTTTCGACAGGATTCGGCTCATGAAAAGATTTAAGATTACATGGGGGAAAAGGTCGTGGGTGGTGCTCAAAAATAAACCGAACCATCCGAGACCATAATGCAGATCGATTAAAAAAGCATGAAACAAGCGGATGGCCCGGGGGACGCGAAAGAAAGCGAAAGGGTTGGATGCTGATGAGTTATCCGCAAACAGGTCTCGCGGGGACGGTGTGGTAACGAAAGACTACGGATCTGAATAGGAAAAAAAAGTGTCGCGTCTCGAATTTCCTCATTGTCCCTTTCGGAGCGATCTCGTACATTCGCTCGTCATACAACGGCGACACGCGCGGTCCGCGTAGGCCCTCTTGCGTGAGGACGCCGACCAATCGGATCTCGTCGCAGCATCCCAGAGGAGGCGCGCGCCAATTCGAAAGGGCGAGGGGCGATTGAAGAGGGGGACGACCCTTGCCCTCCATCATGCACCGTCATGGACACGGAAAAAATCGCTCATCAATCGGTGGATGGGGATATTTTCCGGGGGATGAAAAGATGGGGGGATTGGGGCAGGTAAATGGGAGCTGCGTGCATCGGACGCTTGAGTTATATATAATGGAGGGTGTCAGGGTCCGAATGGAATGCTTTCGGGAAAAGGCGGTGTTGCGAGCGAATTGAAATCGGGATGCTGCACGGTGATATATTCACCCCTCCTGTTCTGGGTGAAGGAGAAATAAACATAGCGCAAACGTCGCTTGGTATCTGCAGACTTTTCTAATCGTAAATGCGTCTGTAAGTTGGAGGGAAAAATGAAAAAGGGGCAAACAATCCTTCTGTATCGATGATGCATTTCTCCCCTGTGTCATCGTCGAGAGTGGGCGCTTTTTTTTCATTGCTCCAGACATTTGATCCCTCTTCCACCAGTGACCCCGTTCCTCTCGGGTCGCCATTCTTTCGCATAAAGGGAAACCGATGAAGGGAAAAATTCGGCCATATTTTGGAATGAGTGAAAAGATGAAATCTGACGCATTGGAAGGATGGGGCAGAATCGGATTCAATTTTCATTGTCGATGCTAATGGAATTATTCCCTGGCTTTTTATAGACTTTTTTGCGACGGAAAAAAGCTGGTGTTTGAAAGACGGATTGAAAAGTTGGAAATTTTACTCACGAGGGATTTCACGTTGACCTCTGATGTGTTTACAAAACATGGATAATAAATAATCACGATTGCTCTGAATAGAATTTCCAATGGAGTTGTTTATGATAATATAGCTTTAATCTTGCTCTCTTATTGCTACTTGTATTCCAAATAGTAAATTCTTATTTTGTATCTACGAGTATTTTAGGAAAAGATGGCTTGGTATTAATTTGATTTACAGTGGACATCTCTGGAGTATGTACCCAGTCGTGCAGATGTTTATCCAAACGAAAATATCGCATAATAGCAAGACCATTGAAATTATTTAATAAATAAAACATTATTTGGAATGTTAGGCAACTCATAGAGCCAGATGCAGAGTACCAATTATGAAAAAAACTCCTTCTATGAAAGGAATTTTCTCGACAACTTCTTCGGCAATATAAAGCTCGCGGATACATCATCTGTTTGTTGAGTCAACAGCCTGAAAGCTATTTAGGCTAAGCCAGTAGGTTGTGAGTGGATAAGGTCTAAGTGTGTGCCAAACAATTGACCGACGAATGACACTTTTCATAGTAATTGATGGTAAGTGATTGGATCCACCATCTCTAATACGTAACATACGCGTTTACAATCACCAAAGATACATATAAAAGAAAGAATTTTCTAAGGAAGTAATGCATTCATAAAGTCATTGTCGCAGAAACTGGATGTACCTCACTAATCCAAAACAGGAAATAGATCCTGTTTACCAAAACCATATCCTATCAATAATAATAATATAAGTAATAATACATCTTACGCGAATAGTAAACAAATAACATTTATTAGATTTTTAATTAGAGGTTCAAATACTACTGAATTTAATTTTTGCTGTGTCATGAGATAATTTTTTTATATCCGTAAGTTTATGCACTTCGAAATTGCGAACCAAAATACTTTAGAAATAAATATTCTGTAAATTGTCATTCATTCAAATGATATAGTATCAAAATTGCCTTTGCAGCATTTACTAGATGCAAGATCCGTTTACATGAGTATTTGGTGAGTCTTTTGGGGATTCATCCATCAATAAAATCCATTAAAATTTCGCATTACACCAATGGGTAAATGTTAATCATACCCACCGTAATGATGGTAGATAAAATAATAAATTCAGGTAAATTTATTCTTGGTTTAATAAACTGAAATTCATTCTGCTAGTGAGAATATTGAATCTACGTGTATCTTACGTATGAAATACGTATAGGAAAGAGATCCTCGAAATCGTGGAAGCATATCATACCGGGTATCCCTCAAAGGCATGGTGGACTAGGACTTTCCTTTTTATACATTATTCCGTACCCAAATATATTATAAAGTAGGCTTTATTTTCGTTTAGAAGAACTTAAGAAATATCAAATATGATCTTATTTTTTTTCTAATTTTCTTCAACTGTGGCTGGAAGAAAATGTTCTATCGGGTCTGAGATCCCGCAATTTTACAAATACAAATCAAAAACTTCTGAAATTTAAATGTTAAGTGGCAAAATGAACTAAGTGACCCGATTATGCCATTCCCGACGGGAAAGGTTACAGAGGAGTGCACGAAAAATAGAGCTGGTCGTTTTCAAATTTCTCAAAAAGTACTTGGCACTCGAAAAATTGGTTGGACGGCCTAGAACTTGTATTAAGTGACCCTACTCATGGCGTCCAGTTCGGAATGAACCTTTCTAAAGATCCATTTGTGACGTTTCATCCTTTAGCTCAATCTATTCTTTACCAGTATAGAAGAACCTGAATACTCGTCTATCAACAAGGCGGAGTACGAATCTGCCTAATGGAATAGATACGCGTGTACTTCCATTGATACAAAATATCGCTGCGGTTGCAGTCCAATGTATTTGCCCTCCTGCTGCAGACTGGCACGGAAGAATAGGAAAAAAAGAAGTCTAGAAATGGTGGATGAGGGTAGGCAGATCGGGTTGAGAGGTCGCTAGAGGGCCTCCATCTGCGGCCATGCGTCCGCAGGGGTTGGAATCGAGAGAGGGACATTCTATCCCCAAATCCCCATCCCCATTGGTGCCGGGGAGAGAGCAATCCCAGCAACCCCTTCCCCGGGATGAGTTCTTTTTCGGCCCCTCCCAAAGCACGCATGCCAACCGCCACCGCCCTTTCTTTGGGCCGAGTGTCTCACCCTTGACCCCCTGCCCTCCCTCGCAGATGAAATCCTTCCCTATCACACACCTCGCAACTTCCGCGCCGCCCTCGGCGTTGCTACGGGGCTAATTTCCTTCCCCGCAATAGCTCGAGTGCCTCCGATACCGCTTTCCTTCATTTGGAGCAGATGTTGTAAGACACGAGGAGGAATTGGGTGATGGACGACGCGGAGTTTAACTGGTGGGAGATATGATGAAAAACGATGGCATTTCCCTCTGGGTTCCCTCTTATATCCACGCGTAATAATTTAACTGTAGTTTGTGAGATGAGCCGTAAAATGGACTCGAAAGATGCGCGATCTGATGTTTCTACTTGTAAATAATTACGGTAAAGGTGTTAAGTCTTAATCGGATGACGACAAGAAGAAAAAATGAGTCATGGAAGGCGGTCAATGATCAAGAAATGAAATATACTGGCGAGTGACTCAAAATGTTTTCAGCACCTGATACCATGAGCTCAATTAATCACGAAAGTCTTATAAATAAACTTGCTTGTTTACACCGCTAGAAATGATCTACATTTGTTTAAAGTCTGAATACATTTTCATAATTTAGTTGCATACTCTTCTCTCATTTCTGTGATTATGATATAGGTGACTTTTCGGAATGGCTTGTGAGTGACCGAAATAAAATGCAAAGTAAAGGTATTGGAAAACTATGTATTAGATTGGTGATAAATCCAGAAAGGAGGACATACTAATGGTGGAGAATTTTCAAATTATGCAGCCGATTATCTAGCCCAATCGGTTATAATTACGGTAAAGTCTAACGTTATCTGCCAGGATCGTAGCGCAATATCATATTTCCCTATCACATATACCTTAAGTCTATATGTAATGAGGTGTCAGATCAGACGCAAACATACAAACTAATATCAACTAACAAAATGACGTGTTCTAGACTGAAAAATCGGGTATGTAGTATCAGTGATTTCTCAGTTGACTTCAGCCAAGTTATGGAATTAGAAATCATACTAATATTTATAACCTCGCTTATTTTCACCTAATCGATACTTTGAACTCTGCCATTTTCCACCAGAAAAGCTATCTAAATACATTTTCCTATCTTTGAAAAGTTTGCATGTTGAATTTATAATGACATCGATAAAGGAAAACCATTGGCATAGCTTTTAATACAAACCGAATTGCCAGCGTATAATCCCGTCGAAAATATAAATCTTAATAAAATTTGAATGCAAAATTGTATGCTCATATTCTAGCTACGTGCATCTATGAAGGAAGAATAACCTTCGAATATATTCCATTAAAAAAAAACTGAACCTCCACTATTGACGATAACCTTCCTCGTGAGCATCCCCGTCAGATACCCTCTCCCAGCGTAAATAAGACACGTTTTAAGATGATGTAAAATCTCTTAACGAGCTATTTTAGCGGAGCGTGACTGCTCCTCACAACGTTTTCTGATTTCCCCCGGCTCCCCCGCCCCCGCTCGGCTCCTTCTAACCTAACTCTGTTAACACTCCCTCTCTCACTCGGGGTCGCATTTTTCCAGCCAATCTCCCTCTCGTTCGTTAGCGACTTCTCTTTCCTTCTCCCAACTGGATTTTCATTTTCCTCCATACACGCTCCTCCCCTTTACTTTGGCACCCCCCTCGCCATGCCCCTCCCTCCCCCTCCACCCCCTCAAATCTATTGAGGGTAACGCGGAGGGCAGTAAATCATGGCTTACCACGCGCATAAATCATCGGTCACGTGAAATGAAACGAATTCATCTCTGTCGGGCACCTAGCGGGGCCACAGCTGTGAGAGGAGAGCTCATGTCGGAGGGGAGAGAATGGGGAGGGTCTGGGGGCGCAGATGGGGAGGAAGGCTGGGATATCCACGGGGAGAGGGAATGGAAGGAGAGAGAGAGAAAAGCCGAAAATGAGAAAAAGAGTGGATGGGAAGAGCGAGTGAAAGGGGATGTAAAAAAAATAGATGTAAATGGTGACGGAATGAAGACGCAAAAGATTACGATACGGTTTATGAGATCTGCTCTCCATGATATATTGCATTGTGTGCGCTCGCTTCCTAATAGTTACCGGGGATGTTTGAGGTATGAACGTGAGAAGAAATATGCGGGGCCGAGGCGTTATAACGAGATGTTGATGGAGAAAAAATTAGTTTTAATATTCTCCGAACTTAATTAGAGTTTGTTGGGATGCTGAAATATTGTTTAGTTGAAGGATTCTAAACTATGGGGTGTTAGGTTTCTATTATAGAACTCGCTCTGCCGCTTCCCCTCCAAATGGTGTAGAGGTTGATGTAATTTTTGTAACTAATTGCTTACATCTGTCCTTCTACTATTTATCACTCACCTGCACTTATCCAAATCCAGATAGCTTGTTCTTTGTGGGGATTTCGTAGTTTTTTGTCGAAAGTCGGAAGTATGCTTTGTATATTTAACTTTGTATATTTATGTTTTCTATTTCCAACATATTTTTATCCTGAAATGTTGTGAATTGTTTCGTCAACAATACTTCGCTTCATATAAGTTAATTTATGAAAAAAAGTATAAGCGATGGTATGAACATACAGTGATCCTGCAAGAGAAAATGAATGTAAAAACAAAAGAAAAGGTACATAGGTGATAGTTGCTAGGATTACTTAAGTTAACCTCCGTTTAAGAAGTAATTTTGAAGACTATTCGTACACAAACCCTTATCCTTTGCTCTCAAATAAAACCACACTCCGCTCCGTCATTAAAATATGCACGCGAATGACTAGTTTAACTCGTGACAGCGCTGACTTCCATTACAAAAGGATTTCTCATTTCCACTAAAAACCTTTTAACTTCGCAACTCCGCCATTCTTTCTCATTTCGCCCACACCCTTTCCTTAATTGGCTTTGTGCCTCAAATTCCCTGTCTTCCTCCGATGGCGACCCCTATACTCTCATTCTTCTCGCCTGCGGGGCATTAATAATTCTACCTTCCGATGCTGACAAACACGCGCACCAACTACCGATTACGTTCGGCTTCTTAGAAGGTGGATTCTCCCCTCCATACATTTTCCTCCCCCTTCATTCGTGAACTCCCGAGCCATCTGGAGCTTTGAGCAAAGAACAAGATTAAGAAAAGGGCTCATTTTTACATTAACTAAAGGAGCGCAAGAAAAATCACGAGCCAATGAATCGCCCGGCATAAATTGAGCCCCAGAAAAGACGTTTTGTCGGTCTTCTTGGAGATTTTAATCTATGATTCGACAAAGATGTAAGAGACAAAATATAGAGAGAAAAAATGTTTGGGACGATATCGGCTATCTCGATGATCGTTTTCCGCTTAGAAAAAAGCTTCGACTGTGCGATGCAAATTTGTCCTTTGTCTTCACTGTCATTTACAGAGTAACAAGAAAAGCCTCTGCTGATATGCTTCAAAAGGGACGTGTAGTAAATTCATGAATTATGTATTTAAATGACGACTCACTTCCTCTTTTTCAAACGAGTTTTTCTCTTTCGGGAAATAATTTGTGTAATTGTATCCACGGAAATAAAAACATTTGTTGTGGCATGGAGCTGTGACTTATGTCAGTATCCGTGCTATGACTGCGTACAATGTAAAAAAATCACGTTCATATATAAACAGACGAACGGCATACTCCCACAAAATGATACGTAGTATTTTTGCAGCTTTCTTGCATAATTGTAATATTTCCCAGCTAACGTTATTTATTTCTGGAAGCTATTTATGTTGCAATATTACTGTACTCTTCTTTAATATATGTACTTCCAAGTATTTGTTTGTACATTTTCTTCGTAGTTCCTCGATGATTGTGAGAAAGCTGTATTTAATTCGTTTCCTAAAACAGTTTATTTTTTTGTGCAACAGAATCTTTTCGCTCATTTGTCATGTATTCCAAAGGACACTGTCCTTGAACAATAAATGTATATATTTAGATATATTTATTCATATTTATGTGGATTTACATTTATATACTTGTCATCAAATAACAATTCCATGCTAAGTGAAGTGATGCTCATTTTGGATACAGAGATCTCCCCAGTCATAAGTGAAGGCAAATTACCCTTAAATATCAAATTATTTGACTTTAAAGATTGCATTGATATAATAATTATAAAACTTTGCTGAAGAGTTTGAATGTAACTGTTTATGTATACTAAATCTTGCGTTGTAGGTGCACGATTTATTTATCACGCAAGGAAATTATCCTTAACAAAACACTTGAATATCGTTTTCTTTCTTTCCTCTACAGTGGTCCAGGACATCACCGGCAGATATAAACTGGAAAAAAATATTCTATAAAGTTTATCCGGAGTTTAACAGCGAATAAGTTCGCTGGTAGGTCATTTTCACGATATGAGGACATTATTTAAGACCTGGTCTACGTGGAAGTAGATGATAAATTCACCTTATCTATCAGCTATCATTAAAGGTGTGCAATGCCGTCCGTTCAAATAAATGTGATAAATTAATTTTTCCGACGGTTTTATAATGCAGATGTTCGCTGTGACATTTTTTCCGTTATTACTACTATCGGGCGATTCCTACACATGATTTAGTGTAATTGTGATGTTAATGTTTTCACTGCCGATCTGTCCCTAAAACATGGAGGAGGTAACGCAATGCATTGGAATGTAAGTGAATGTTGGTGTCATGAAAAGCATTTGGCTGCAAAATTCAAACCTAACATCAAACTAATAACTAAGCAACCCGTTTTCTTAACATCTATATCCATTTTCCGTCAAAAATAATTCTTCAATAAAATCAGGTGTTGATTTCCGAACTCAATTGAATTTTTCATCTATCTGCATCCGCGACTCATTTTCTAAATTACTAATCAAATAATAACGACATTTTTCACCAATCCCGTCCAGCTCTCCCGATTTATGGCTCAGTGTTCCTTGGCGATTGGTGGAATGCTTCGTTTCTTCCACCTCCGAATAATAACGCAAGAATAAAGATTCACGGCGACGCAATATGCTTTTATTCCGATGGGCAGACATCGAGACCGAAATTGATTTGCGATGTCCGGTGCCTTTCAGCATTCATTTCGTTGAATTTCCTCGTTTCTATCGCAGCGAATCCCAGGACTCTCCGTCGACCACTTCATCATCAGCGACCTTCGGAGATCGTGAATCATTCGGCGTCCGATCGACTCCCTGGCTCATTAGCCAACGGTCACATCCACAAAACCGACTTCTACCCCCTTGTCATTCTCTCTTCTTCCCTTCCTCATCTTCATCTCTAACCACGATTTCCCTACTCTATATTCCTTTATCGTCTCCCTTTTTATATTCGCTCTTTTCTCCTTCCAGCTTTCCTTTCATTCCTTCCGATACTTTCCGAATCCATCCCATCCAGTCTTCCATCATCAATTCACCGCTTACGTGTCTCTCCTCCTTCCATTTCTCTCTTCTCTATGTCTTATTAGAGTTGATTTCTATATCAAAGGTCGTATATTATGAATTTGAGTGATGCTGAAGAGAGAGGCATACCAAAGAAAATCTGACTTGATGAAGTGAATGAGATCCGGAAGAGAACGGACATACAGAATTTGGATATGAGAATGGAAGTTATAAAGTATACCGAAAAGTCTAAAGCAGAAGATACATGTCAATATAAGAAACTACAGAATATTTTATAAATCTTGATGATAATTTAATGATATGTAATGGAGGTTAATGTTTCGTTTTCATTATCGTAATTTTTAATTCATTCTGTTATATAGCATATAGTTAATTATTGTATGGTGACATGACCTTAAATTTTAACTAAATCATTATTATGTTTAATTAATGTATATATAAACGCTGCCACCAGACTTCTGTCTAACTGCGGCGAAACCTGTAAATAATAATAATAAGTAGAGGCGTCAATAAGTACCCTTACTCCGAAAGTTAACAGCGTTTTTGGAACAAATATATGTATTACATTTTTTAATATTCCATAAAAGTTTAAATAAATTGTTTCTATACTCTCGTTTATTCTATTCTTACGCCATCGATTCAAATTCATCTCCAATCAGGAAACGGCTAAAATTTTTCCTATAAATGGCCAAAGTAACCAAATATAATGACGGTTGAAATATTGGAGTATAATAATAATAATAATAATAATAATAATCACAATGACGACTTTATCAGGCGAAAATTAGTCTTGAGATACCGCTCTTACAATTATTCTTTTACAAGTCAAGATCAAAAACAACCATGCCCAAACCAGCGATTTAACCCGGAACCCCGGCGTTGCAAAACTAACACGCTAGTCACTATGCCGACAGGAATGTAGGGATTGATGTTGTGAGGAGCTTTAGGCTGCGAAACCTGAAGATGAAATCAAATTCACAACGGACCTAGAGAAACTCAGTGGTAAAAAATCGGAGGGTTAAATTCACAATAATACCTACACTTCTACCTGAGCTACATTTCCCCTTTTCTCACCTCCTATATCGTCCCTTCCTTCCTACCTCCTTTACTGATCAATAATTCCAAACTTTTTCCCCCTTTCCTTCACCACCTTTTCCAATACCTCATCTACTTCCCGAACCTCTACTTTATTCCTCATCATCATCCCCCACCTATTCCCTTACCATCTTCACCCTTCTTCCATCTTTCTTTCCTACCCACTCCTCGTCATCCTCCCTCTCCCTACCTCTCTTCTCCTCCAATCTTACCGGTCCTTCCTATCTCCATCTACTCTCTCCACGCTAAAGTGTCAAAACCACGCCTTCCGGTGAGTTATCTTTACCCGCCAACGAGTAGGACGTGTAGAAGAGATATGACCGGTCCCATCTCCCATCCCTCTGTCCTCTCATCGTCCCAACAAGAATACCTCCGTCGCCGTGCTATCTTCCCCATCTTCCCTCCCAATTCCTTCTCTTTCCGTCGTCCAGGCCTTAAATACGCAAACCCCCGTTCCCACAACCCGCTCCCTTCCCTCCCCGGTCGTGCTTAAAAGGGAGGCAATGTCCTTTATTTACCCAGCGATCGCACTTGTTTTCCTCGAACCGATGTCTTTCCCTCGGAGCTGCCACCAGCCTCTTATACGAGTAAATCGAGATCCTACCGCGAGTAAAGTCGTACTTTTTTCGGGTGCTTTTTTGTGCTCTGTTGAATGAGAGGGGTCTGTAAATTATCTAGAGGTATCCCCACGAAAGGTATATTGTAGCTAGCGGGATGTATCACTAGAAAAGCGTTATTTTTTTGTTTTTGGATCATTTGATTAATAGTGACGCTGACGTTTTCGCTCCGTGACTAAAGCATTTACAATTAGCGTTATTTGGGTTATTTTGAAAATGGTCCTTGAGGAAGATATCGACATTTTTTTCTGCCGTATTTGTCAAATACGATAAGTAAAACGAAAAAATTACAACGGTAAAAATTATATGATGCTATACATAATTCCATTTTTTCCATTGGCTATTACTATTTACAATGTACGCAAACACACAAAGAGGTTTGATGCAGACACTCGTGATCCTGGCTCTCATGTACGGTTATTATTTGTCTCCTTTCTATCATAATTATGATTAGTTTCCTCTCCCATCCTAAGAAATTGCTTATTTTTATCCTACCGGCAAGTGGAACTTTCTGGGCGGTTGCAAGGCTTTTCTCCTGTTTCCTCGTTTGTTCTTGACTCTGAATGGTTAACTGGATATCCTTATTATACTCTACGTAATGGAAAACCACTTTTGTAATCCTAAGCATGATGTAGCTTGGAGAAAAAGAGAACGACAACGTATTCGTAAACCTATATAATATATAACCCGCTTTGGCAAGAGCTAGCGCTCCCCTTAAATATGTTGTCATAAATTTATTATCTATTTCATTACACTTATATTTCTATATATATTTTTTTCTAGAGATGATCATATCGCGACTTTTACTACGGCTGTTCCAAAGAAACTATCCAACAGACTCCAGAGAAATTATCACAATAAAAAAGGAGGGACCGTAGTTAAAGTAATTGTGAATAACGAGAGTTACTCAGTTTGACTATAAAATATTTAATTCCTTCGCTTGCCTCCAGAGACTCTTATGCTCTGTTAAAATAGGAATATTTTTATTATTTCACAAAATTAAATAAAATTGGGGTAATTTAACCAGTGCTTTGAGAGCTAGGGCCATTTCGCATGTGAGCCCCCACCGGGAATAGTACCCGGACCCGCTTTCACCGAAGTCGAGCGCGTTACCTACATGGCTATCCGAGGACCCTTCAATAAAATTTCAAAGGCTTATCAGCTATTCTGCACCAGCACCTGAACCAATCTGAATTGGTGTCGCTGAAACTGGTAACATTTTTGTTTTATTTTATGAAAATGAACAACTTTTAACTTATTTTCATTATTGTAATTAAAAAACACCAAGTTGCTCTTCATAAATTTATTTTGCTATCATTTTCCGTAGGTTGGTTCTACCTAAATGGGAAATGGTAGAAATTTTTCTATCTATTTTCGTATTATCATACCATAAGAGGTGACTTAGCTTACATCTGTAATGAAAGCCTAGTTAGTTAAAATCTAGGAATACTATGGTCCCCAAAATCTTCCAAATACCGACCTCGGTAGGGGAATGGTTAGACTCCTGACGCCAAGGTCTCGGGTTCGAGTACCGGCTAACCGGGTTTTCCCTAGTTTGGGTGTGCTTTCCATGTTTATTCGTCCATTACGTCTCTTACTGAGATGTTCCAGTGAACGAGAGTTTGTTTGTGCATTAGAAATATGATAACACAGCCTACTCCAGTGAAAAATTGGAGCCCCTTACAAAATCATTTAGGCAGTATGTTCATCTGGTATAATCCGATTGTTTTTACCTTCATGATACTCCTAGATTTGCTGCTACACCTGTAGTAACGGTTATCCCATTTAAAGATAGGATAATATCATATTTTATAGATGTTTGTTAAGACATTAGTACCACTGGAGAATAAAGAAGAGTTTTCCCCTTTTCTCCGCATCCATTTTCTGCACCCGCAGCATTTCGATTCCCAACAAAATCATACGACGCTCTCGGATGGCGAATCTTCATTTACACTCTTTACTTTCTCTCTTGAAAAAGTTCTTTTTTCATCCTTTCCCGCATTTCTCTACACCCGCCCCCTGGCGCCTGCTTTGCCTCCTCACGGCCCCCGAAGCTTTTGTATGCGTAAGAAGGAGAGAAATGGAGAGATTCGAAAGAAAAGGACGGCGGTGAGGGGAGATGATGCTTGATGGGAGAGAAAGGAATGTTTAGGTCCATCTCCTCAGCCTCCCTACTCATCCTCCTTTCTTCTCCCTCCGCGGCTCGTTTCATTCCGGCTCCGGATGTTGGAGTGTTTCGCCTCTCGAGCGTCCTCTTTTTTCCACGTCAGCGCGACTACACCTTCTTTTGTTTCCTTTCGGAACGGACGAGTGAGTAGCGGGCAGGAGAGTCGGGGAGGATTTCGGAGATCCGCTTATCGCACTGCGTGAAGTGGATGGGACAGAGGGGGGCACAAGTGGGTGGTGGCGGGGGGCGGCAGCGGAGGGAAAAAATCGGGAAGCGTGGGCGGATTCTCGTTCGGGCGACGAACGGAATTCCGGAAAGAAGGAACGGGCGACGTGGGAAAGAAAAGACGGAAAAGAGAATAAAGGCAGGGATGAGCGTCGTCTTGGAGATGTCGTCTAGCCTCCTACGTTATATAACACGTTGGTAAATGTACTGGAAACACTTAGGATTCGGAAGGGATATAAACATTGTCCTAGATGCACTATGCTTACAGGAATGAAGAAGGATGCGCCATTAGATTCGTATAAAGAAAAGGAACTGCGATTTAAGTTCGTTAATTGCCTCGGAGTTACGTATTCTTCGTGACCCAGGATAGGATTCGAAATTACACGGAAACTGGTGGAGTAAATTTTAAGAAATCGAAGTTACAGTATGCGCTACGACTGAAATCAACGGAAACATTAATCCCGAATCGTATAACTGGAGATTATTTAAACGATTGAATACATTGAAATATTTGAATTAATTCAATTACAGTCATTTTATATCGCTGCGAAATGTGTTTCCTTTCAGATTCTTAATTAAGTCGGCTTGCAAAGAGTATTCAAACCTTCTGAATCGTATCACAACTACTGGTTTAATAAATAGCTCTACTGGTTTTCGGCGGGTGACACCCTAAAAAATTATTTATTAACTCTAACCTGTATTAATAATTTATTTTATGTGTTAGCCGTATTCACATGCCAACTATATAATTTTCTAGAAATGCAAAGCTCTTATAATAAACTCTCAAAAATAAAACCAATTATCAGGCAATGAAAATGTAAGAAACATCATCAGTTCAGCATCATATTATCTTTTTCGTAAGCATTCGGTGCAAGTAAGCGGTCTGTTATCACATTAAAATTACTTTGCGTTCGAATATTTCAGTTTTCTGAAACTACAGTATTTTTCTGATTCTCTCAATCTTACTTGTAGGAAGTTTCAACGTGAAATATTTAATTTCCGTAGGCCACGTTATCTCAGAACCAAAAGCCGCAAGGAGTTCAGAGAGAAAAATTTAAAGGTCGGATTTGAAATAAGAGATCGAATCCTTAGAATCGAAACTGGCCGATTTAAGAGTATGTTATGGTAGCTTTGAAGCATTAATATCATGATTCTGCATGGCGTTCCGTAATGCACGACTACAGTGTGTCGATTGCAACCGTTTCCAATCAGCTTTGCTATCGAAGGTAAAGCTATAAGAAGTTCGCCAAGCTATGATGAGTCATCCCTCCAAATCTCAGGCATTTAGAATGTTTACAACCTCATTCTGGCTAGTTCATGAACCTACCAGAATGGTATTCTCAGAGCTCTCAATGGCAATCGAAACCTAGATCACTCTATTCGAACATTGCTATTATCCTTTAATCTTTGGACTTCCCGAGGTCAAGTTTCTAAGTGACGAAGGACCGGTTGCATAGTGTGAAGAACCGAATCTTAAAATGAACAGAGAGTTCCACAGAAAGCATCTTTGGATCATGATGTAGAGGAACCTCATTACTAAATTCTAATTGGCTAAACGGCGGGAGCCTCTATGAAACACCCCTAAACATATCATATTTTCTCCCCATCCCCAGCTTTCAGAACCCCTCTGAAGATCAGCATTTTTCTCCGGCAAGGAATGCACTCATTGCTTCCACCCATCTCCCCTACATCAATATCGAACGGACAAATTTGGCCATACTCAACGTCAACCGCAATGAAAAACGCGCTCTCACAAATGTTAAGCATTCGCAGGGTGGGATCCGGACGGCTGCACGCAACCTCATCTCGGGGAAAAGTCATTTTTTCCCTAGGTTCGCTCCTCCTAAATCCATCCTCCCGGCTCCTGTCTTTGAAAGCGACCAACCTACGCGTCCTCTCCCCCCGCCCCCCCCCAAGCCCCCCTTTGCCTCGCCATCTTATCCAACCTTCCTTCTCGGAGGGGTCCGTTTGAAAGAGACAAGAAGATGGATTACCATACCGCGTCCCTCTTCCTCGTGTTCTTCTCTCCAATTCCTCCTCGCACCCTGTCCTGCGTTCCCTCCCCCTCACCTTCTCGAGCGACGCCCCCACCCCCACTACTCATCCAACATGGTGTCCCTCTCAACGAGCGCTTTTGGACGCAAAATGCTCCCCTGGCTAATGATACCCTTGTTTGACCACGTCGTAGTTTCATTGAGGCACGTAATCGATTTTGTCCCGGAGAAATTTTCCGAGAAAGTATTTTCGAGAGAAAGTTTTCGACGGATGTGAAGAGTTGCTGTGTGCACGAAATACCGGGGGCGGTTCAAACGGTGAGCGAAAGGAGCAATTACGCTAAGGAGAGCAAGGGGAACAAGGAAAGCGAGAGGAAATTCCAAGGCACAGATTTCGATGAACGGGTATTAGCTCTTATGGTGATGTATAAAGGAAACAAGGATTTAATCTGCTGTTAACCTTGAATATGAGCCTTGAATTGGTAACTTTCGGGCCGGGTGAAGATGAAGTTATTACAGGCTAAGCGTGCTCTTTCCTAAGTATGTAACTGTCATTAAGCCTTACGACTAGAAATATCGAAGCAAATGAAACCTAAGAAACAGCTGAAACTTTTTAAGAGTGAAATATGGTGACAGAAAACAAAGGTATCTTTAAACATATTTTCACACCTATTTCTAAACGTATTTTCTTTGATACACTTAAGACATGCTACCAAGATATCTTGAAATTTGAAAATCCGGAAAAGATTTTTTATATTAATAACTTAATATTAGAAAGAAGTAGTTCTTTTCTGGTGAACTGCATGTAGAAATCTTTCTCGGGTCTCCAACCGGGTAGCCTCGTTCCTAAGTTCGATGTTTCGGATGCGTACTCTGTGCCCATCTTCTGTACACTGACGTCCTGTTAGGTGTCCAGAAGATGTCCCGTTCAGTGTCCTGTAGGTGGGCGCAGAATACGCGTTCTAAACGTCGACCTTATGGAACGAGGCAACCCGGAAGGAGACACGAAAACGATTTCAACCTTATATTAATTATTTCAATGCTTAAAATTTTTAAAATGTTGCATAAAAAGAAACGTTAGTTAATTTCGTCCTAAGGAGGTTCAGGATTGAGCATAAGAAGGGAATTTTAGGGAATACGAACCTACCGAGAGTTAAGAGACTTGAGAAATTAATTTCGAGCGGAATTTTATTTATTATAAAATGGGAAAATTCAGCAACATTACGTGTTTCGTCCAAGTTAAACCCAAAGTATCTGGTATAAGTAAAAAATATCCGACAAGAAGCAATTCTCCTAAGTAGCAGTAAGCATTAAGTGTAAGTAACAGAAACTTTTTCATACAAATATATACAAGATAATAATTACCTAATTATAACTGTTGCATGCGTTTTCGGAACCGATGTCGTCATTCAACATTCGACTGTGGACCTACGAAGCGAATCACTTAAATAGAAGAAGTATAGTTTTTTTAAATATTTATTTTATGAGTGGCGAACTTTTAGGTATGTAAGTGGCCTTGTAGTAAGACGGTGATGAACCATTCTAGACGGATGTCGAGAAAAAAATCTCAGGCAGTCATCAACACATCCGCATTCAAGGCACCGTTTCAGAAAAACACGGTTTAGCTCCTTCAGCATTGCTTTCTCAAGTTCGCGCGAGACATAAGATTCCGTTAAATGACATCAGCAAAATTTCGGTGTCCACACCAGCCGATCGAAGGATAACAGCGTCAGTTGGGTACAGAGAGCGTAGCTAGCAAGTATATGCTTGTATGAATTTTACTCTGAAAGAAAATAGGCGCTTCTGAATCCCCACTGTAAGTGATTAGTGAAACGTGGCCCCATAAATATGAGATCTAAAATGTGAAAAGATATCAATTTAAAAAAGATATTTTGTGTTGGTGTATAAGGCAAACCTCCAATCAGTCTTCTTTACCAAGAAGAGAAAAATAAATTCGTAAAACTCGGATGTGCGTATCAACATGTTAGGAAAATCGATGATCTAGGAAAGTTTACTTATCGTAATAGTAGCAATTCAAGTTGAGAAAATATATTATATTATAGATAAATTTATGAATAATAGTAGAGTTTAATGAGGCTCCATTAAATTATATGTCGCAGTCTTACATGAACTGTAGACCTTAGAGCAGGGTAATGTATAAAAATATACCATTGCCGTAATTCATCAACTAGCATATTGGCATTATATTGTAACACAAGCATCAACTACTGTATTGTTATAATATGAAAATAGTACCATTTCGCAAATATAAATGTTATTAAATATTTTGAAATTATCAGAAAATGTTATTAATATTTAAAATTATTTACCAGAAAATATGAAGGATTCGCGGTTTTCATATAATATATTCTATGGAAAACGATCCAAACACAGTGTTATAAATTATGTTTATAGGAGAAAAATCTCATCACTACTGGCCTTGCTATTAAATATAGGATCACTGAATACGAATTCGATTTCTTAATCCATAGCACAATTATGAGGAAAAAGAGGCGTTTACTGCGTACACCCTCCGGTCCACGGATCCGCTTCAATAAGAGTAGCTACTGCAAATAACGAAGTCTGAAGGAGTCGAGGGAATTGCAGGACGAATGAGGGAAACGAGATCCTAGCTGGCTGCGTAAACTCTTTCGCAATGCATCATTTCAGCCCCTTTCCTTCCCTTCTTTCTCTCTCTTCTTTCTCCAATTCTTCCTTTCTCCGATTCCCTTAATATACGTCCTCTTTCCCCTCCGAATATCTCGGGGCTTTCTCAGCGCGAACTCCGCGCGAAGAAAAACAAAAGGGAAGGAAAGGGAGAGAATTATACCGCACAAGATGAACGATCGCGAGAACGAAATGAAGTTGAGGATTTATTGGTGCGGAGGGTGGGGGCAGCGAGGGGGATGGAGGCGGGTAATGGGGGCCGTGGAAGGGGTGGGGCGGGAAAAGAATCCGGCGGTGGCGAAATTGGAAGGAAAATAAGTTGGCTGTTAGGTTATTCGTTTTGGAAGATTTCTTGGATTCTGCAACTCTGCGCTTTCCGCGTGATAGCCTATATATAAGACCTCCGATTACGATAAAGTGGTGATGCATCTCGAGGAACCATACGCCTTAAGATTAGAATCTTCCGTACGTATTGTTTCGAAAGAAGTGGGAGGTGTTATTATTTTTCGGAGCGATGGAGGCAAGATGAGGTTGGAGAAGAGGAGGCATTCGTTGCGATTGTTTAGGAAAAAATATAGTCCCAAAGTCACTATTATCCATGGGTTTTCTGTAATATCTATTATCGGTCTCTTCGTTTTAGGATAAAATTAATACATGAAGTATTGCAGAAATTGTATTAAAGTTACGCTTGAATAAATTGTGTTTGAATGAGTATCCCCGTGCTGAAATAATGTCAAATGTTTTGAATATATATCTATACTCAATACAAAACATAAGTGTTCTACCTTGTGGTTGTTTCATGCGTCTTAATATTCCCTACTCAATGCAATTTCTTTCGTTTTCTGGTAACTTACCCCACCCTCTTTGTCATCTAACATCGTTTGTCTTTGTTTTCCCCTCTGCTTTTTCTTGTATTCTGCCCTCAACTACATTCTTTAGCTATTCCTCTCCTCTCAATAGTTCATCCACCCCTTTCCTCTGTGTACGTTTAATTACTTCAATTACAATCCCCTCTCTCCTTTATGTTTACCATAACCAATACAAGAGATAATTAACCTTCATATGAAAAGATAAATTTGCTGACAGTTAAGCCCAATTAATCACAAAATAATGTCAAAAATACTTTAGCGATGGGCGTAAGTGTATTCGGACTCCTCTTGTGGAATTTACCATGACTCACGCTTCTACGATGAGGATATTCATAGAGGGCAGCAAAATATCTCCCGAAGATAGTGTCGCAATTTTCTATCTAATTAAAACGTATGCTTACATAAACTGCTATTTAATAATTATGGAAATTTCACTAAGTATACATTCCCTGTGATATATGGATAAGCTTACCACGTACCAAAAATAAGCGTCCAGTGGTTAGCCTCTTTTATATGGATTTCTGCCAGCTAATGAGGTTCTCTGCCCAAATTTGTTCCTTAGCTTCTTAAACCTTAAAGAATTATTGGCCAAAACTCTCCGAATCCTTTCAAATGAATGAGGAACAACGACGCAGCATTGGTTAACTACATTCCACGATCCAGCAATTCAAAAGAAAAGAAACGGAAACTCGCCGAAATAATTTCTCTCTTTCTTGGGACTTCTTTTTGTCCATATCATCCTCATTACAGAGAATTTTCAAATAAATTTTTGGAAATATGCCTTCTTGCTCGGACCATCTGCTTTCAAGAGAAAACTAATAATGTAATCGTAACTTTTAATTTCAGTAGTATAAAATACAACCCTTGGTAAAATATAGCCGACTTGTATTTGGATCAAACTATGCAAGCAACGTGTTCAGAAAAGAAGCACGAACGACACATTCTGCATGATTAAGACTCGATTTATCTTTTTTATAAGAACTCTAGCATTAGCATTATTTACGGGTTACTTCGTAGGTGGGTGTAAAAATCTAGGTGGGAAACGTAATAAGATGTTTAAGCCCTCAAGGTCGGTGTCGGTACGTGGTACCAACCCATATTTCCGAGCGGCCGGCCTCAGTACCTCGCACAACCACTACGCTGCTCACTTAAATTCTCAATATTGTGCTTATTTACAGTGTCTAAGGTTTTAATTTCGACTGTTTGCTTAAGGAAGATGTTATTGAAACGATGCAAAAATACACGAACTTGTTGCGAAACTCGGCATCCATATGAGGAATTAAGTCAGCATTGTGGAGGAAATGAATATTTTTCTTTTACATGATCCTTAGTTAGGGCCTTGAAATCTGAAGGTCGGGGTGACTACAAAAGCCGATCATGTAGTTGGCCTAATGCAATGTAAGATATTGGGTAGAAAGATTTTCGATGTTTCCAACCGGATGACTTAGAAGGGAGTTGAGTCAGTCTTTAGTCTGGCAGAACAGTTAGCAGCTCACGCGTCGGTATTCTAATTCGAAGTCACCTGATAGGAAATTAGAGAAATTCTCCCGCTACATTCTATTCGCCGGGAAGGCTTCAGATCCTTTCTAGGATACTACTTTACTGAAATTGCAAAAATCAATTCGGTCAAGTTATTACGTGGAAGCTTACATGAAAGTAGATTGAATATTGGGTCTTGTGGGTGGATGTTTTAGTTCAGTGATTCTCAAAGTGGGCGATGCCGCCCCCATAGGGGCGCTGGTCTAATCAATGGGGCTCTAGACGAAAAAGAATTTTAACCCACTGCCTGTCATCTTTCTTATTCTTATTATAGAGTTTTGTTGGATTTATGGGATCAATACAGCACCAGAAAATTATCATACGGTGATTTTGTGGATATTTTTATCATTGCAATGGTGAATTTCCTTTTTATCTCCCGTTAGCTACAGTCATACAGATATTAATTTTCGTGGGTTTTCATCTTTAGGAAGCGATGGTATGGATCCAAGGGGGAGGTAGCTTGAAAAGTTTGGGAAACAGTGTTTTAGTTGGTTTCCATGCGGTTGAATTGGAGCGAGATGCTAAGTTACTTTTGCTTTTAAAGTTATAATGAGTCCACAATCAACTGTCCATATAGAATGATACTTTCAGATACTAAATAACAAACTGATGTCCAACAACTTGATTTTTAGCGATCAATCGCGACAGGTGGTTAAAAAGGGACCTTATCTACCAAAGTAAGTAAGGAATAGGTTACAGGGGAGCAATCCGGATGTTACGCGAGCAACAGCTAGCTAATAATTATTCAGGCCGAAAGCGTCCCTAAGCGTCCCCGTAAGCGTTTTTCTCACAAGCGAACCGATAGATTTTTTAAATCTATGTCATCATTTCTATTCCGCGGATTCCTCGATAGTTTACCCCGTTAATCGATGGCTAGGGAAAAGAATCGGCCCTTTTTACGCGCTCCGCAAATACAGTTACGGGGCCCCTTTTCCCAGGCATCGAGGTATGGAAGCGATCTCGTGGGAATTACATCTCTTCCGGGCAGGTGCACCTCGAGTTGACGAGCATACGTGCGTGGGCCGCCGTCTTAGAAGGTGATCGCAAGCGGAGAGAGATCGGAACATTAGCTATATAGCGGCTGCACTTCCTCCCACGCCCTTGCGGCAGAAAACAGCTTTTACATGTCAATTCGCGTTTGAGAACGAGAGCGGTTGTGCCTCGTCTTAGAGTCGATTGGGAGGAGCTCCCGGAAAATCCATCGGCACCTCCCCGTCGCTACAGAGACCCTTTCCCTGCTTCTCGTAAAAGACGCACGTATCCTTAACTTCCCAAAGTGGAGATTGCCTCGGGCCCCCACGAAGAAGAGGGATGGTGTGGGTGGTAAGGGGGCGATGGCTGGGGAAAAGTGGGTGCCAAAGAAGAATGGTGCGGCCTCCATATTAGGGTGTCCTCCACTATTTGATGAGTTCCATTCTGCTCAAGGGAGTAAAAGGATATCCGATGGATCCCCATTCCTCCCCCACCCTCCCCGATCGGTATTCTCCCATACCGACAAAAGTTCCTCCGAGGCGACTACGCCCCACCCGTTCCTCATTTCCAGAGCATCCCATTGCGAATGCCAAGGAACAAAACGAAACGTCTCTCTCCGATAGAATGCCGACAGATTGCCGATTCTTATCTGCGACATATTTTACGATCCTCATTTTTTCCCCTTCCGACCCGTCATTGGGAATATGAATGCCCGTAATAGGCCCGAGGAACACGCGAGGGCCGGCCGTGCATGAGAAGTGATTTTTTCGCTGACTCGGTGCACTTTGAATCACGCGACGTAAAAAATACGACCTGGGGCGAGCCTTTCATAAAACGCGCAACTTTGGCCGGAAAATTTGTATCGAGAGCGATTCCGTCCCGAGATGACATCAATCCTGGGCGGACTTTTTGGCGAATCTTCGCAACTTCCCGCGAACGAGAAGGTTATATTTCTCTCCGGAATCCGGCCGGCGTGGGCACTTATTCATTCGCCGATCGGAAGAAGGAAACTGCCTCATCAATTGATCTCTTTTTTCTCCCCATCCGCAAGGCATCTGGATCGCGGAGGATCTAAGATATTCCGTCCGGAATCTCCGAACGGCATGTAACCGCCGAGTTCATGTCATGACTTATCGGAGACGAGGACTACATGGGTTCACAACGCAGAATTATAATTTCAAAGCAGCGGGGGGATGGCTGCTGTGAAATGCCGCCCCGTTAAGCATCGTCGAGATTCACGAAACCCTGACCACGCAAGGGAATGTGGGCTGCGTGCAGCGTGCCTTTTTTCGAACGCCAGCAACCCACGCGAAGTGGATCGCAACCATTCAGCCAAAGTGGAAGGCTTTAACGGCACCACCGTGGAGGGTGGCGCCCCCTCCGATTGACAATACCTGGAACCCGGACCATTATGGTGTTTTCCCTTCCCGTGGTTTGTTTAACAGACAATGGGTCGTAGAGTGGAGAGCTGAATCGCCTTCTTGCGGAGGACCGCCGTCGGTCTCCGTGGACGAGATCTGCCTCACGAACCGATTTAGGTTGAGTCCGCATCAAGAGTATCTGCTCCGAGACTATTAACGTGGGAGTGCCGTTTGTATTTCGAGCCATCTCTTGGATTCGAACACGACCACTCACGGGATCGAGGAGGGTGGATTTCTTACGTACCGTTTCCTCTTCTGCTGTTTGACCGTTTGATGAAATCTTGCTTCTAATGGGATCGACGCCGTCCGGTATCCGTTTGGTGGTGAATTCATATGGCCAGGAGACAGCTGGTGAGTGAATAGTAGAGTTTAGCAGATTGCTTACCTGAAATAATTAGGAAAAAAATTCGTCATTAAAATATGATTGACAGTGTGAAATGCAAATAAACTAAGCTCTACTTATAGTTGTTTTGGGTGGTGATTTGAAAGGAAATAAATAAATACGACAGAATCGAAATGAACACGAATGGACATGCCAAAATATTACGACGTATTGTTTATAGCAAGACTCGATGGAGAGAAAACTCAATTGAACAGCTTTTATACAGTGGTTATTCCAATTATTATATGGTGTAGTCATACATCTTGTGATTAATATTACTTGGAAGAGACTCGCTCTATATACAAGAGATCTCAAAGAACTACTTTTCTCAGCATTTATTGAGAAAGCTGATAGAAATTTTATTACAGGTTAGAAATGAAACCTGTACGGAATATTCAAAGTACGAACTTTAATTCGCCCGCGTGTAGATGCAATGACTGTTCGAAACAACGTAGACGGAGAAATATTCACTCCCTGATAGAATAACACTTAGAATTTTTTTTCGGAGTAATACATGTACTATTTATAATGAATCAGTATTTTTTAGGATAATGTTGATTAGTCAAGGTAAGTGACAAATAATATCGAACGATATATGAATTTATAATGATGAAGAAAAATTCCGATTTTTTTTAAGTGACTGGGAAAATAGACTGGCCTCACTTTGATAAGACGGAAGTGAAAGTATAAGATTGTTGAACAGATTAATTAATTAATAACCTCTAACTTACCAAATTAGAAAATACCGACTCTTAATAAAACGATATAAAATATTAATTGTCGTATAACGGTGTATGATCAAGACGAAGCAGGTTTTTAGAGATTCGAAAATTTTTGGTATCATATTGGAATTGGTCATTACGAGATCTCGTATATAGTATTTCACAGACATTTTTGATGGCATTTTCAGAAATCATGGTTTCCCGAGATATTTAGTATCGCAATTAATGAAAATTCCAACGCAGCGCCTTCAGTCGTATTTTCCTGCATACCATCCCTCCCACATTCTTTCCCATATTAAGACATTTCCCTCCATAATGATCTTTCAACATTACCGTATCACTTCCTTTCCATTGAAGAAATTAATTATGTCTATCCATTAATGGCACAATTAATTTTTCTAGAATCCATTATAAAACTTATTAATGATAACATTCTACTTCTTTACGCTGTTGTTTTTTCCTTTAAAACAAAATTTGTTTCATATATATAATTTCAGTAACTTAATAGGCAAAAACGTATTTTTGTAACTCACTATTTTTACAATCTAAATTACACTAGAACCATTAGTTGCTAAATTCAACGAATTTATGAATTTAAGCATAGAAATAACGCATTTATTGGAATAAGAGGTATGCTGGAAATTATATCCCTCTAACGATCACGAAGTGGATTCTATTGCTCCCGTATGTATGAATGGAATAGTTACCTCCGTACTGGTAAAAGAATAAATTTCTTAGGAATTTTATTCATCTTGAAAATGTAGGCTCAACATTACGTACATCTTACTTTCTATTAATCTCAAAGTCGCATTGAAATCGTTAGCATCAAAGTAATATATCGTCATCGTTTGCAAGTGATCGTTTTTACATCATTATAGCTATTACTACATTATAATTTATTGCATTAGCTGAGAAAATACTATGAGTATTCTACGGTGTGAATTAAGGATATTTCCCGTATCTCTATGAACTAACAATTCTGCTCATATGTCCACATTTCCTGCGCTGGAAATTCTACAATATCTACGAGTAATGCCTCAATCCATTAAATAATCGATAATGCATCAATTTATATCAAATCAGAATCTACGTATTTAAAGATCACATCGATAAGTAATCTACTCAGTTTCTTTCTGAGAAGCACCGTTTACAACGTATCTCTGGCTAATCTTTTTCGATGAATTTCAAACACTCAGTTACATCCATTTGTTCGGAAATTGTTTTCATGAGGACCTCAATGTATGATCTTAAATACGTTCTCCTTTCCCTTCGCTCTTTTTGTCTTATTTCTAACTTCCTTTTATCCTCGGCGAGACTCTGCAAGAGCTGTCGGGGAACCGGTTCCTCTCGTCAAACCAAATCAAAACCCTCTCCGTAGCTCCATTAGTGGTCTCCACGTTGAGTTCTACGTGGACTGAGTCCCTCATTCGGTGGCCAAAGACGCCGCTGACTGCGCGATCCCATGGCAGACGCTCTCTCCCCCCACTTCGGAGGAAATGACTTCGATTCTAGGTAGGCGACCACACCTCAGATAACATTCACCTCCAACGGAGGCGGGTCCATAACAGAGGCGGTTGCCTCCTCCTCAAAACGTGCACCTCACGAAATGCAGCGATTTACTCTTCGCTCTCGACAAAGAGCTCCTTAATGGTCATTATTCATGCTAGAAAATTTACTATGAAGAATAACCCGAAGAGACATGAATAGCAGTGATTTAAAAAAAACCACACAAGTTCATAGCCTTCGTGTCATTCGTTTCGGAATAGGCTAGATTCTTTTTTTACTTTCACATTGCCGTTTCTACCAAATTTTCCCATCCTTGATAAAGCTGGCTCTTCAGGCAGACGCACACATTTCCCATCAGTCCCTCAGGTTAAGTGAGACACTTTTCTTTAAGATATCATTTTCAGCTTAATCTGAGGCAAGCGTTGTCCTTTCCTGTTCAGAAGAACGGTTTCTCACAATTGACCAAGTTTTTTGCCGGTACAGGTCCATTTCTGTTCTTTACGTCATGTCATCAAAATATCTTCTATGATCCATTAAAGCATCAGGAAAATTTTATATCATATTCCAATGCAAAATACAGAAAATTAAAATTTTCTGTGACGGAAAAAAATGATAGAGCGCGCCTAGTATATGGTAAATTAAAATCTGGCAAATTATCAGCCATTTTCGTTACGAATTTTTCTAACGCCTAATAACTTTTACATACATTTTATACGTGAGGTTCGGTGAAAAACGTTAGCTAAATAAAACTAAGCTATTTTTCCTTCAAAATTAATCCCCTGTGATCTATAGTTCGTTTGCGCTCAGGAACTGAGAGTACTTTATCTTCGATTTGAGTGAATTTTCCATTTACTAAATGGCCAAAATTTCTTTTAAATGGCATCTGCGTTGAAGTAATTATGACATTCCACTAGAAAAATCGAACGAAAAATGTTCTACCGTTTTACGGCGAAATGAGTCCCATTTACTGCTTCATGGGATGTGGTCAGCCAGATTAAGCCAATGCAAGCTGCTGACAGTTCCATTCAGGTTGATACGTAGAATCAGTTTGTACAGTTTACATTTAGAAGAGCATTCCTTGATTTGAAATAACTTTAAATGTAAAGCTATTCACTCACTATAAACATATTTGCAATTGGAAATAATTTAGCTAATTATCATAAATTACTAATATAGGAATCAAAAAAGCGCCGTTAGATAGCCGGAAAGTGGACGTAAGTTTTAATAATTGTTGATATTAAGAGCAGCGTTTCTTATCTTTATTATTCTTGCTGATACTTTCTTATACAAGAGGTATTTTACATTGGACATGTAGAAAAATTGAACAGAAGCTGAATGACGTTGTCCTATACCGAGTTATATAGATATTTCTATTTCTTCCACTCCCTTCTCTGTGGGTGTTTTCCCGCAACGTGGGTTTTTCCTTTGTCAACCTTAAATTACAATCTTTCCCACAGTCTACTCTTTCGGTTTTCTATAATATTCGTGAGTATTTAAAATTATAAGACGAGCGAGGTTAGGTGGAGGTGGCCCAGCTGTATCGCCGATACAGGGCCCTTTGTCGCCGATAAAGGGTCAATCGTTCTATATCGTTCGTGAGAATGATACGGTGAGGAAGACAAGAAAGGGAAAAGAAAAGCTGAGTGAATTAAGCGGACGAAATCGATCAGAAAAGAGGCAAAGTTTAGAGAATTCAATGGAAATCATGAATAGATTTATAGAAGAGTCTGAGGCGATAGATATATGCTAGGATGGAAAAGTATAGTGCATAGCATCGTAAATAGAAAATGGAATTGGCGGCCTTTCTCCGAAAGAGTGATCAATGTGAACTGTCCCTCCCAGTCGAATACCTCAACTTATGCAACCTATTTCTATTTATGCTAGCAGTTTCAAGAACTTATTTCAGATCTTATTTACTGGTCTCATCCGATTCAAATCCTGGTTGATAACTTTAAATACATTATAATCCTACTTCTGGGATCAAAATGTCATAGATTACGTGAGACAGAATCCTGGGTTCGGCGAAATATATAACTTTTTCTGCAAGACCAATAACATTCTTTATTAATACACCTAACTACAACAAAAAAACTTATTACTTAACGAATATTCACGAAAAGCGCAATAGAAACATTTCATTGAATTACAGATGTGCGTGAGTCTTTAACAGACTATAATGTTTAACCATAGATTCCTGCCACTGCAGGTGTTCACTCGTTGCTACAACACTTCATTCGTTCTTGTTGTGTACCTTTGGGTTCTAGAAAATTTCAGTTGACTTTTCTTCTTCATTGGTTTCTATTCACATCTAGACCCTAGCTAGAGGTGGAAAACCTGTGGCCTTTAGACCACGTGCAATCTTACTACATTGCTAGTTCCTGAAATAAACGCATGATTTAAGTAAATATCCAGGCTTGTTTATTACTTCAAGTGAAAATATAGAGGTGAATATTCAACATACATTTATTCACGTTTAAATTAGTTTTTCTTCTTCTTTCGTGGCCGAAGTATTTGATTGTAGACAATACGCCAATCAAGTACGGCCTGATAATTTCATTAACGGCCTAGTAGTTTCTTAGGCGGCAGAACGGAAATACATGCCTCCTTCGGATGAAAAAGAGGTTTCCCACCCCTAGAAATTCCATGCACAGGAGCCTGCGTCACTCTATATAGCGGCAACAGAGGTATATTTCATAACAATATGTACGCACTGTTCCTGCGCAATACCTCACAGGTAATCACGAACTTGCGTAGGAAGAAAAGGACGTTTCGTAATGACTATCGTCCATTTCTTCACAGTCCCTCTATTCCTAAAATTTCGAACATTTTTAGTGCATACTCGGCCAAAATCCTGCTTTCCACTCACCCCGGCTTTTGTAACAAAGTAGGCTTCGGAAGGAATTCCCGACTTTTCTCTTTCACAAGGAATTCCTCAATTTATTAGTGCTCTCCACGGGACGGATTCAATTTTCGAGAATCAGCTCACGCTCTCACATCGCAATCGTCTTTTCGCGGACGTCGTATACCATGTGTGGAAATGGGGCCGGTAGACCGAGACAACATCTTCATCAATTCCGCACGGAGGCTGCCCCTCTCCTGTCCCCGCCGCCCACAGCCCTTTCCCTCGGAGGACACGGCTCTCGGAAATTGTCTCAGAGTGGAAGGGGCGATTCGGGGAACGGGGGCCTATCATATAAAAACCGCAGCGCGATTGAGTCGTAACCGGTCATACTCTGACACATCCCACCACGCGAAATGCGGACCACAGGCTCCGTTTAAGAGATCGATCTGTTCGGTGAGAGTAAATTGGAGGTTCTCCGTGTTCTTCGCCCGCCATTGTCTTCCTCCGCAGTGTTCTTACTTCTTGAGCTGGAAATCCGAATTCGAGTCCGTCCTCCAAGGGTATACTTTTTTATTATTTTACTTCTGCTCCAGCGGGGCTTTAGCTACCCCGAATCTCATGCGTGGGTTGGAAACTGAGCAGGCGGAATTGCTGAAATATGTTTGGCCCACGCCTCGGTGACGAATCAAGTAGAGGTCTAGAAACCCTCTCAGAATAGAGAGAGAAAATGCTCTGAGAAAAATTTTCTGCCATTAAGAGGGTTTAGGAAATGATAATCCGGACTGAAGTTTGAACTGCTTATATCGGTTATTTATTTATCAATTTTCAGTTGCAGTTAAACACTGCCAGGTGGCAGCATTGTTCACATAATTTATGATTAATTTCGAATGAAAAATTATAACAGTTGAAAAATATATTATGAGTATGAGAGATTTGAGATGTGTGATTGCTGTCATGAAATATGTTATGGCTTTACCGTGCAAAGTCATTACACCTTTCCTTAATTCATGTGTTTTTTCATTAAGCCAAGGCCTCCATTACTATTTTAATGGGGTTGGAATTTTCTTTTGAAGCTTTACATCGAGATGGCAGCTTTCATATGAGTCATTAAGTCTTTCGAGTGTATGAAATACTTTTAGACAACCTAAAAAATAGTTAATGCAATGCGATAAGATGCGTCATATTTTACATGCGATTCCCAAATATTTTACTTGAAAGTAAATGAATTACCTTTCGTATAGAAAAGTAGTGGGGACCCTCTAGAAGACCGCTTTTACCTTCTTCGTAAGAAAGCATTAAGCCACAGATGAATCCATCAGAACGCAATATTTTGTCGCTTATATCCAAATAGATCAGCATCGAAATTGTCTGAACGAACGAATTTATTTGTTTCATAATCAAATTGTAATATCTTCCATTTTATTTTCCCTTGATGAGAAAATAAGACGGAAAAATTGTATAAATAAGTTTGTCTATGGAAGTGAAGAGAATAACGTTTCAGGTTTCCAAACTCAATCTTGAAAAGCTAAGAGGCATTAATAATAAAATTGTCATAACGAAGTTGAAAAATGAGGTATGTGTTTTGCAATATGTTCCACGTAACATTATTGTATCGTAATGACTTATCTTAAAATAATTTTTATGATATCAATATGAGTATTTTACTATCCGTTATGAAATCTGCACAAATACTATACTGGCATTTGATGAAGTGCAGATGGAATAGGGACCTTCCTGGTAGGGTGAAGTAGTAGTAGTAGTATTTCTGGGTGGGGACTTGCCCCCGAGACTGCTACGATAGCAGTGAAGGCCTTCCAGGAACCCTAAAAACGCTTGTATGGGATGTAAAGTAAGGAACAATTAGTCGTACATTTTTATTGAGTAACTTGCATTTTAAGTGAAAATGTACTATTGGTAGGGAAAATAACTGCAATTGATTATTTTATTTCTGAATATAGGAGGCAGCTGTTGAACATTAATATTGAATATTGAACTGCGAGAGCTGGAGATATTTGTATCGTAATAGTGTATTGTTTTAACTAGGAAATGTACCTGTTGTATTAGTGTTTTTTACAGTTAGATGACATATATTCCCAATAAATAATGTACCCAATACATTTGCATTATTTTAATTAGCATCGTATATATTACTTAATATTAATTTTAAAATAGTTTTGTAATAAAAAACGTTGCCATCAGAGTATTAGTACATCTGTAACGCATGTATTAACATCAGCTATGCACCAAAAAGTATGGGATATAGAGTTAGTAATAGCTAGGTATTGTATTAGTTGTAAATTTTAGAGAACTCTGAGTAAGTAAAATCAAAGGTGGGTTGGGTTGATCTGGACTAACCAAGAAGTAGGTGAAAGCGAAATGACTACCATTTCTTATGAAAGACGCGCGATTCAAAACACAAATAGAAATGCTAAAAATGCTATTCTGGCCCACGGACCATGAGTTTGACAACCCAGCTCAAATGAGTATGTATATGAAAATGTAGTGGTCGAAAAGGAAGAGGAAGACCGAAAAATTGTCTTTGAATATGGCGCATGATATCTTAAAGAAAAGTGTCTCACTTAACCTGAGGGACTGATGGGAAATGTGTGCGTCTGCCTGAAGAGCCAGCTTTATCAAGGATGGGAAAATTTGGTAGAAACGGCAATGTGAAAGTAAAAAAAGAATCTAGCCTATTCCGAAACGAATGACACGAAGGCTATGAACTTGTGTGGTTTTTTTTAAATCACTGCTATTCATGTCTCTTCGGGTTATTCTTCATAGTAAATTTTCTAGCATGAATAATGACTAAAAAATGATAAAACGGGAAGATCCTCGTGATGAAGCTATTTCGCTCATCAGAACCGTAGCAAAGAAACAAAACTCAGCAAAGAATTGAACTATTAAATGCATCAGGTCCTCAATAATTTCTCTTAAAAAAAGAAGCAAGATGTATAAACTTTATATCTTCTTTAGTTATTACCAATACAAATAAACTACGTAAATTTACTTCGATTACGAGATGGAGGTTATGCCTTATTTATTTATAGAAGATGCATTACATACATAGCGAATCTAATCAGATATTAGTATCTCAGCCACCAATATAGATTTCAGAATCCAATGCCTTAAATTGATGAAATTGATTCACAATTGGCAACACCTAAGTAGTGTAGGTAATATAAATGCAATAAATTTGAAACGGAGCATTGCATCTTGAACTCTACGCCCATATTAAGACTAATCATTTGGAGAGGGGCTATCGGCAATGAAATATGCGTGACCATGAGATGCCATAGTTTTAAGGGACACAGAAGATGAATCTCGTTTGGCAGTGAAGAAATTTCTTTAGAAAAGAGCGCAAGAAGATATGGTTGGCGAGGGCCAAGTACCTCAGGTCTTAAGACGCCAAAACGGATGTGGCTGGGCCTTGTTGGCACGAGCTTAAAAAATGAGAGTTGAATAGGCAACTACGCGTAGTTTGCAATGCCTGTTGCAAAATATTTTGTAATTTAGTTGCTCTCCTTGAAGACGGTTTTGAAATTTTTGTACTTAGAATATACTAAATATATTATGCTACAATATTTTCTCGAGTTCCTTGGATTCTATTAATATTTTCCAAATAAGTATTAGAAACACCAATATGACTATCAACAGCAACTAATTTCTTTACTATCCCCCAACAGAGTGGCGAGTTTTATAAATGTCATTGCTATATTTTATTCTAAATAAGGAATTGAAATTTATCGACGATTCATTTTTATCTTAAAAGAAAAAAACACTTCGTAACTTCCATAGCAGATTTTTATTGACTGGTTTCGTCAATTCGCCACGCTGAAGATGTGAAATAATAAGTGAAGAGGTCCACTGGTTGACGAAACTAGTCAATAAAATTCTGCTGTTGAAGTTAGGACGTGTTTTTTTCTTTTTAGATATTTGTGAAGTTCCACGATGTAACGATTGACCATATTAATTTTATTTATTTTCGATATAAAATAAGTACTTATGTTACAAAATATGTTCCTATATATTACTATAATTTATAATTTATTAACAGGTGTCTTCACAATTTTTATCAAACTTGATGCTCAGCCTTAACATTCTTTTTAGTCGCGCAATAAATAATCACGCTGGATTTCGCGCAGGTGAGAAACATCTTGCAGTGCATCCAAGATTCTGATCGAGACATTGCCGCTTGAAATGTCATCTTCATCCCCTGTTTTAGGAGCAATTTCCAAAGTTAGGCGCGCTTCTCTTACAAATGGAGTCGTTTTCCCATTTGTCTCAAGAAGGAATAGCGTGAGCGACACCTGTTTCTCCAAATGGATAGCGGCCTCCAATCATGGAGATTGATTCCTCAGATTGCTCACTCGAGAAAGGCTGGGACTATTAACAGCTCTTTTAACGACCAAATCAGGCAAACTACCTAGCTGTACTGAGCATGTTAACAGCTCCATTTCAATCAGAAATGACCATTATTTATGGTGGTGTGAGAAAATTTAAGGAAATACTTAACATAAACAGAATTATACTGTCCAACACTTTTTTGGTGAACAAAAATTCTTTAACATTTTCTTCTTGAAGCGCTGTATTTCTTCACAAAAATATGTTGATGGATAGAAAGGCTATTATCATTATATCATCTCTATTCTTTCATCAATGGCATTGAAACGCACGTACACATCAGCACATATTTCAGCTTTGCTGAAAGTTATTTGGCTATGAATAAAATTCTCTACTATTTCCTAATGGATAAAATCATCTTAACTTAATTCTGTTAAAAAAATGATGAGATAAAGTAAATATTTTCAAATATTAATAATGAATTGTTTTTAATAATAGCGTTAATTTGGAAAAGTAAAGCGCTAAATAGAAGAGAATATTAGGAAGCAAACCGTGCAAATTTTCTCATAATATCCTCTACGTCATTACAATGTTCATAAACTACAGAGCAGTTTTTAAAAACATCTCATTTATCACCTTAGTTATTATACCTACTAAATGTAGCCTTTATCAAGTTTTACAATTATTTTATTAAAGGAAAGTTTTTATGCCATAAAATTCAAATATAAGAATAAAGGAAAGGAAGGTAACTTATTAGGTTGAAAACCTACGAAAATCCCAAAGGAATAACAAGTGTGAAAAATAGCGACACGAAAGTGGGAGACCTGGGTTCGAGTCCCAGTCGTGTCGCTATTTTTCACACTTGTTATTCCTTTCAAATATAAGACTTTAAGTGTTTATCAGATAAGAAGTTTAATGAAGATACATTTAATTTATAGTTGAAGATTAATTTCAATCTGTGGTTAAAATGACTATGCTAAAGTTTGGCCAACATTTCTGCGAAACTCTAGCACAGATATTTTAACCATTAATCACTGTGTAATAGAGTGATTTGAAGAGGCAAGAATAAAAGTAAAATATTTTATTGAAAAATTTTACATGTGTTTGTCTCTATCAGCTAGATTCATCAAAAGTCTCGCAGTGAGGAAGGAATTAGGTTCTCCGATACCCTCATGTAAATAAGATATTAATGACCCGAACCTTGTACTAGAGGACGAGAGAATAATGGCCTCGATCATTGTTCGGATAATCTAAGCAGTTTCCGGGTTTTATGGTCACAGGCGTGAGCCTCCGCTCGGTAACAAAATCACCCCGAATAAATGGATTGAAAAGCTGAGGGCCTTCCTTCCCCGGAAGCCGAGGAGGGCTCTAGGAAAGCTACAGTTAGAGGCATTCCTTCGCTCCGCGAAACTTTTCGACCCGAGAAAGACCACGGAACTCTTCCCTCTCGAGCATTTAATGAGGCACACTGAGAGATTTACGCGAATACGCGGTCCCATAAGGTGATGCATCGCGCGGATTAAAATCTTCGGAGCGCCCAACGGCCGATGTATCCGAGTGCACGGGACGTTTGTGCGGAGTCTTTTCCAAAACAGCGGATTCGGTCTCTTGTTGCGGCTCTGTGGGTGGTACCTCTCCGGGGGCGGAGGGGCGCTTCGTGGTTTGGGAGGCCGTGGGTGATGAGTGTCCGCCATGGGCGATTACACGCACCCCGAGCGTCCGTCAATGTCCGTCCTGAGGGAGATGGCCATTCCTTTCCTCACCGTCTCCCTCTCTCTCGCGGACTCACTGCCCTCTGTTTTTCCCTCCACTAAGTTCCTCTTATCATTCCGATGGTAGCGTCTCGAAATAAGATTCCCGGAGATGATACCTTCGAGGTTCCGTCCACGTGAGGTACTTTCCGCAGGTTCGAAGACAAATTTCGATGTCGTAATTTCTTGGGTAAATTTCGCCCTTTCATTTTTATCATCATCGCGATATATTTTTAAGTTTTTCATTTCTTATGCGATTATTGGAAGGAATGTGATGTAGTATGAATAAAAACTAGCTTATTCCCACTGAATCAGTGAATTCTTTTCGCATTTTCTGCGATAAATTTCCCTGCTATCCTGAATGACTCCTGAGTGGCATTTCTTTCACTTTATTATTAAAATTCTTTTCTAAGAAAATTTTTAAGATGAACTTGATGAAAGTGAATGAATAATCAAGATCCTTTGATTTTGGTTAATATTTTTTCGTTACGAATCATCCATCATACTAGATATAGTAATAAAAATATAATTTTTTGTTCCTTTAAATTTATCAAATTACAAGCAAAACACAATGAAAATATATAGCGAAAAATCACCAGCTTCGGGGTTACCGACTCTTCAGGAAATTAATAAAAATACATTAGAAAAATAATAAAAGAAAATGAAAGAAACTTAAGACCAACTTTCAGTACAAAAACAAAAACTACAGAAACGGTATGCAGAAATAGTATGTATTTAATATAAAACCTAGAACGTATTCACACAGTCTTTTTTTGGCAAAAATTCTACATCTTCGTGATTTAAAAGCCATTCCTTAACTGCTTTCATATAGTTCACTTCATTGGTAGCAGTGGCAACATATATCGGCAAGAAGGAAAAAAAAATTGGACTTAAATGTAAATACGGCTGTCTAAGAATTCACTATATGGTTTTGGACTTACAAATTTGTATGTTCCTAAATTGTAAGCGATGGTTTTTCCCTTTCTCCTCCTCGATTGTAATATATCATTAAAACCTTGTATACAAAAAAATGTCAATATATAAGTGTCAACCTTTATCGATGGTACAACGATACGATATATACAAAGAAATGTTCTCATTTCAACTGCTGAATAGACACTACTGAGCAAATTATTGATGAATTTCAATAAAGTGATGAAGTTTAAGACCTATATAATTTCCCTTTTTCAAAAGATACCGAAGGAAGGCGATAAAAATGTTCACTTTTTGGTTGCTATACATACATACATAAGTGCTCTACCTTTCGGTAGGTCCATGTGCCCTAATATTCCCTATTCATAGCCCTTTCTTTCGCTACGTGGTAACTAACCCCATCCTTTATGTCATCTAACATCTTTTGCCTTTGCCTTCCCCTCTGTCTCTTCCCTTGCATTCTACCCTCTATTACATTCTTCAGCAATCCCTCTCCTCTCAATATCTGACCCACCCATTTCTTTTGTCGACGCTTAATTACTTCAATTAAAACCCTTTCCTCCCCAACCATTTCTAGCACCTCTATGTTTGTTTTTCTATCCACCCAGCTTACCTTCTCCATTCTACGCCACACCCACATCTCAAATGCCTCCAATCTTTTGATGTCCTCTTTTCGTAAGGTCCACGTTTCACACCCATATAGCAAAACACTCCATATCAAGGATTTTACCAATCTTTTCCTGATTCCTTTATCGAGACCCTTTGTCATTAATTCCCTTCGCTTCATAAAAGCTTCCTTGGCCAATGCTACTCTTTTTCGAACCTCATCTCCACACCTCCCATCCCAAGATAGAACACTACCCAAGTACGAGAATTTGTCCACCTGCTCTAGTTTTTCCCCATCGACCCTGATCGTTAATTTAGCCTTCTTTCCCTTAGTGAATCTCATTACCTTAGTTTTACTTACGTTAATTTTCATTCCATATTCCCTTGCCTTATCGTTTAGTGCATTTACTAGTATTTGTAAACCCCTTTCGGAATCGCACACAATAGCTTTATCGTCTGCATATCTTACTGACTTTACTACTTTCCCTCCAACTATCACTCCCTTGCTTATTTCTTCCCAAGCTTCATTCACCATTTCCTCTGCATATATATTAAAAAGCGATGGTGATAATGGGCATCCTTGTCTTACCCCTCTCCCTAACTCTGCCCATTCCGACTCTCCTTCAGTTATTCTAACTCGCGCTGTTTGATTTAAGTACAAATTTTGCACCAAACGCCTATCTTTCCAGTCCAACCCAATTTTCTTTAAAATTCCCATTAATTTTGGCCATTGAACTCTATCGAAAGCCTTTTCAAAATCGACAAAACATGCACATATATCCTTTTTAAATTCCAGGCTTCGTTCTACTAGCACCCTCATTACCCCGATTGCATCCCTCGTTCCTTTCCCTTTCTGAAATCCGAACTGGTCTTCTCCTATTTGTTCCTTAATTTTTCCTTCAATTCTTCTATTCAATACTCTTAGAATAACCTTTGCCGCGTGAGATATTAAACTGATTGTACGATAATCCCTACACTCAGAAGCATTATTCTTTTTCTGCAAAGGAATCAGGATTGTCTTAGTAAAATCCTCTGGCCATTCCCCTTCATCATAAATTTTTCTACATAAATTATAGAATTTCCTCTTACCCTTTCCCCTCAGGTTTTTAAGTAGCTCAACTGGTATCTCGTCAATGCCCGTTGCTTTGTTTCCTTTCATATCACGCAAGGCCCTATCAATTTCACTATCTAATATCCCAGGTCCAACATCATCATCCTCCACTTCTTGTTCACTTTCTAACATTATGTTTGTTGGCTTCATGTCCTTCCCATATAGTTCCTCGACATATTCTTTCCACCTTTCCCTTATGCTGGCTGGATCTCGTATAACTTTACCATTATTATCTTTTATTGTGGTTGTTCTGTTTCGTGTTTTATTTCCCGTTAACTGTTTCACCTTTCTATACATTAAATCGACCCTCCCACTTTCGTCCAGCTTTTCTATTTCGTTACATTGTCCCTTCCACCACTGTTCCCTCGCCCTATTTGTTTCCCTTCTCAGTTCGTTGTTGAGAGCCCTATACATTCTACGTCCTTGTTCTGTGTTAACCCTTTTCCATTTCCTTCTTTCCTCCATTTTATTTATCATTTCTACCGTCACCCATGGTTTCCTAATTTTGTTTTGTTTGACCCTTCCAATAGTTACTTGCGCACTATCCTTGATACTGTTTTTAATCTTTTCCCATTCTCCGTCTATAGTAAGTTCCCTCCCATTATCCTCTAAGGCCTTACTGACTGACTCTTGGAACTCTCTCGCTTTCCCATTTTTAAGGGCTTCAAGGTTCCATTTTGGTGTAATTTTTGCTCGAAATATCTTTTTAAACTTTAGCTCGGTTTTCATCATGACCAGGTTATGGTCTGAGTCAACATCAGCACCAGGGTAACTCTTTGAATTTTTAACACTATTTCTAAACCTTTTTCTTACCAAAATGTAATCAATTTGGTACCTATCCGTATCTCCTGGCTTTTTTGGTTGCTAGACAATTGAAAATAAAAAAAGTCTAATATTTATTCACAATATATAATTTCCCAATCACTTCATTCTTTTGCTAAGAGTTACTTCAAATTGGCAAATCTACCAAGGTCTCTAATCTATAAGTTTTTAGTTTGCGTCTAAGAGATTGCAAGTATTAGGCATTACTCACATGAATGCGAAGAGCTAACGTTTCATTTATAGCAGTGTAAGTAATTCAATATTTGTTATTCATTTAATAACCTCTGCATTAAACTGCCTTAAAATCATTACACTAGAAAATCGATGCTAAGAGGAGTTATTCTCAGGCAAAATTGGGTATTTTATTACCTTTGACCGTCGCTTGAAGAACACCAATGACATAATGAAGATGAGGCGTTAAAGGTCTTTTATAATTTTAGATATTTTAAGGACTATGTTAAGTTAGAGGCTCTTAAAGTAGAATTGCAAAGAATGTGACAAGAAGTGTTAGGAATAAGTGAAAAGAAGTGCCGCGAAGAAGAAATCGTTTGGTTAGGTGTCTATATGTTTATTACCCAGGATCGGTAAATGAAAATACGGGTATAAGAATAACGCTGCAGAAAGTGCCGGTTGAGATTAAATGTTGCCTGCTTTGCAATAAAGGGAATATAAAGGCAAGGATACCAACGAAACCCACAGATGCTATAACGGAACACATTTATATGCTAATTGCGGACTATAGGAATGAAAAACTGAAAGACACGCATAAACAAACTTCAGATGTAATGAAATAGGATCAAGCAGAAAAAATAATTATTTTGGGTGATTGAAATGCAATCACTCAAGAATGAGAGAAAAGAAAATAGAGAAAAGATGGCTTAAGGCAGGATTGGGGAACCTATTTTCATCGGACATTTACCATTCGGCTGCATAAGATATGCCAAAGGTGAAACCATCATACCAATCTTCACTAGCTTGTTACCCGCATTAAAATAGTTTAATACCGAAATGGTACGCGAGTACACTAATCCTTTCAAAGAATGAACTACTGTGAAGCCTAAGGCGGAATCTGTTTGAGGTGGAAATCTGCAGAAGTCTGAAACATCAACAGAATTATAGCATGTACACGAGGTTTTTCACAGGGAAGGCCCTTCGTAAGATATACCTGCGTAACGCGGACGGAAATATAAATTTATTTAACCTTGCATATGAACAAGCAGTATTACAATACAATACAAAAGTCTTCATTGGGTGAAATTGGAACTACTTAATAGAGAATCTCATCTTCTATTTAACCCTTAAGTAGCATTAGTACTTGTAAAATACCAACTATTATTATAACCTGTGAAAGGCAGAACAATATTTTCTTGTTAAAAAAATATTTACCGATGACTTGCTTTATACAGTATAGTATAAATGACAATTTTATTTATTATTATTTACCATTTTAATTTATTCCGCCAGTGAACCGCTAACATATTCAGAGGCATTTCATCACAAGAATACTTTCCATTCTGTTTTTCACTTGGTGCCATTGGAAAGACTGGGAAAAAAATAATTGAAATACGGGAATTAACTACAGAGACTAAAAGACCGTAGCGGAGTTCCAAAAAGGCCACATTTTGCTTGAAGGCCGCAGGTTTCCTACCTTTGTCTCATAGTAATGAAAAAGAACTAGTATAACTGAGTCATTCGAACATTTTTAATTGGTTACGATCAACATCCAGGACCTCCAATGAAAGAGATGTACCTTGCTGGATGGACAAAAGGAACTCAACACTTGGTGTCGCATGTCTTAGTAAAAAAGCGGAACCTCTTGGGCTGAAGAAGAGCTAGAGATCTGTAACAACACGGTAACTGCAAAGCTTGGAGGGTGTGGGGAGAAGGAGGAGCGAATTTTTCGGTAGGATTAGGTAAAAATGAAGCTCAGTCAGTCTCTGCATGCCTGAGAAAGAATAGAAGAGGGACTGCGTAAGACGAAATATTAGGAGACTCGACATATTTCGTTATCGAAAATTATTCGTGGCTTTTCGATGCAGTCTTTAGTTTAATAATAAAATATTTGCCTAATTCATCGCAGTGTACTCTGCTTTTGAGCGAGACGAGAGAAATATGAGAAGGGGGCAGATGACATGGGAAATGTTGCATTCTTATTATCAGTGAGGGCTCTCTTCTCAAAGTGTTTCGATGCCTCGGGACTTTGGGACACCCTTGACGATGAGGTGCCTCTGCTTAGAGACTCGACTTAATCCTGGCAATGGAGAAAAAAGCCGAGGAAATCAACTTATCTCACAACTTTATCTTATCATATATCGTCTAGAAATATTTTGAAAATGTCTCTTCGAGTATTATTAAGACAAATTAATAATGATGAAAAACTTAATCGGTGAGGAAATCCATCGCAATAATTAGATTTCCTCTGCTTTTCGGGATGCAATTAAGGAAAAAAATAGTAAAAACGTTATCTAAGGATAAGAAAAGCCATTAAGACGAAAGAATGTTTGGATATCTTTATGACAAGCAAGGTATACCTGAAAGAATAATCAAAGAGGAAGACAACGTGGATGGAGGTGAGAAGAAAGAACATATTCACCGATCTGTATTAGGAGCTGCACTGTGAGCTCTGAGAGCAAGAAAGATCCTAGGTGTGGACGAAACGCCATCAGAACTAAAAATAAAATAATTTAAATAGAGTTCGAAATGAGCTGCGCAACTTAGCGTGTGATATTTACATGAAAGAAGAATAAAACCTAAAGATAAAATGGCAAGGAGACGTTTGAAAAATCAGCCTTCATGCTCCTCATTCTTCGAAGGTTTTCACAAGAATACTCAATCGGAAAATAGAGAGGAAAGTGGCAGAGTATTAAACTAAAGACCAGTTTGAATGCAGATGTCGAGAAGAAGGAAGCTATTCTTTCCTAAAGTTGAATTATAGAGAAAAGAAAGCAGGATGATCAACCAACTTTGACTCCTTTTGTGAATCTGAAGAAAGATTTTGGAAATGTAAACTGGGAGAGAATGATACAGATCCTGAAGGAATTTTTTAGTAAGTTACCACCGTATCGATTGAAATAATTTAATTATGAGATTTATGAGAGCGTTGATCAAATGTGAAAGTGATTTACAAGCTCGAATAAAGGAATAAGCAAGACAGGGATGTTGCTTCCCACCAATGATGTTCAACGCGCACGTTGAGAAGAAATTAATGAAATCTTAAAGAGACAAAAGGAGGTGCACGAGTAAGACGAGGAACTAACAAATTGACGTAAATTGCAGATGATACAGCAATACTCACTGAAAAGAGAGAAGACTTAGTAAGAGTATTGACCTCCATAGAAAATAGCATGAGAAATTACACACTAAAAATAAATATACATAAAGCAAAAATGATAATCTGTAGTCGAAATATGGAGAAAATTGTATGATAACACTAAAAATGGACAATCTTGAACTGATCGAAGAAATTTTTATTTAGGTAGTAAGCTTATCAGCGACAGAAATCGTAAAATAAAAATAGGAAGTTGATAGCCCGAAGGAAGAGAGCATTTTCCTAGAAACAGCAGGTAGAGTAAGCATGGATGTTAGGAAAGGGTTTGTAAGGGCAGATTTGGAAGAAATGGAGATGTAGCTACCGCATGATGGTGGAAATAAAGTAAACCGAGTAACTATTTTAAGTTTAGAGTAAGAAGTCCTTTGACTAGCAACTGATGAGGGAAGCCTATGGAAAAATTTGGCGGAAAGGAGAGGGATATTAATCGGGCGCGATCTAAGGGACCAGGGCTGCTGAAGACCATATTGGAAGAAATAGCGGAAGGAACGAATTACAGATGTAAACCTGAATTGGATTATGGAAAGCGTGTAATGGTCAATGTAAAGATTAGGAATTATGAGGGAATAGAACGATTGGTAGGAAAAGAATGGGTTAGAGGTCTTCATCAAACCAATCTATAGATGGTTAATCCATGGTGATGACAATATCTGAATCCAAGAAACAGAAAAATAGATACAGGAAATCATGCAGATTTATTATACGCATAATCATCTCAATTTCATCTCCCAAAAATCTAAGAAAATATAATTTGAAAAGTTTTTGTGAGGTTAGGTACATGTAACTATATAGTTTAAGAAGATTGCATTTTCCATTGCTAGCGTACAAAGCGATTTTACGAAATAGAGATTTTTCATTATATACTAATCAAAAACGAAGATGCACACGTTACGATTATATAACAGAAAGACTTACTTCTAGAAAATTATGTTAGTGGAAATTTTTAAACACTTCAAATTGAAACCTCTGAAGGTTCTTCGAAAACAGAAAAATGCTTCTATACATGGTAACTAGCGCTGATCAAATTGCGAAACTTCCAGGACGACATTTTGAATTCCCGAGCGATTTTTATGTTAATCAAAATCCTCCAAGTAGGATATGTATCCACGACAAAGACACTGCTCGTGATTGCAGGACGTCATAAGTAAAAGGTTGGACTGAAATCAGAAAAGTTTAATTTGCCATTCGATGTGCGTAGTTACGGAAATTTCGCAATGGGAATCCAACTAATGCAGTGGCATACGTATAAAAATTCCGTACGTGAGCAAATGAAGTGCCCGGGTATTGAATAGGGTCTGAGATATGATAGGAATTCGTGTGGGAGGAAGTCGCTCCTTAGCAAGGGAAACGCATAAAGCGATCGGTTCGCTCATTCCCTGGAGAACGGCGTCTTCCCACGCGACGCCCATAACCGCGTACTCGCTCGCCTCGATCGAAAAAATGAGGCGCTCTTAAACGTTGATCAAATGGCCGATTGTTATTTCATTATGGTTTATTTATTAGAAGATAGAAAATGTCTCCGTCGATTCGGTGAAATAGAAGAGAATTCCGATCCTCCCCATACCCTCTTCGCAAAGGACAACTTCTCTAGCAAGCGCTGATGTAACTGAACAGTAAGAGAAGCTTAGCTTTCTAGTACTACGCCCTATAAGACTTTACAACTTTAGTCCCAAGGCAGAGGTTTGCGGGATGTTCATGCACTATCGGGGTCCTAAGATATGATACCGGTGATGCTGTAGATATTAACTTATAAACAGAGAGCGAATTATAGAAAAGTGGTACCGTGGTTAACGACGGTCTTATTTAATGACGACTTAATGACGACGTACTTGACGACGATTGGCTGTGATAAAAAAATGTCACGAATAAAGAGGTAGTACATATTTGGTTTACGACGCCTTCTGGTGAAGATCGACGATTAATAACTTATTTTATGACTATTCATCATTTGATGATATATTTTTTGTAAATATAATTGAATAAATGATGTGCATGATATTTTAATGACATTTAAATTAATTTCATCAGCATATTTGACATGCTGTCTACAGTCTGTAGACCATGTAGGATGTGGAACATCGCGTGTTGAATTTGGACGGTTTTAGAGGTTTAAAAAACACTCCATAAGCCGTATTTCGGGAAGCGGTACTCGCGCTAAGAGACAAACGGGAAGCTCCGGATTTCTGGGAAGTCCCAGTGATCATTTCAAAGGCAAAGCCTCTATCTTCAGGGGGTCTCCACAAATTCATTAACAGCCGTGTTCCAACCTTCTCTTTCTTAGAAGGACCGTTTTGGTTAACGACGACAATCTTGGAACGGATTACCGTCGTTAACCATGGTACCACTGTAATAAAGATTAAATCATTGAACGAGATTAGAAAGACGGGACTTAGGATTCTCTTTACACATTGAACTTATAGTCTTCCTTGACTATATCTTATTAAACTTATCTTCTCGGTTGAGGAGGAGCAAGAAAAAAAGACGCATTTTAGGGCATGTGGAGGGAAACTAATCGAATATGAGCAGATTAAAGCAACTCATCTGTGTAAGAACTAACGTAATTGGGCTTACTTATAAACTTGGAGACGATCATTATCTCTTTGGAATTTTATATGAAATCAGTCTCTGTTTTGCAACGTGTAATTTACCGCTATTATTACCATACCGATATCATCCCTCATCCCAGAGTTCAAATAACATTGCTATGGATCGATTCGAGTTCCGGAATTAGTTGAAGGCTAGTAGAACGATATAAAATAAAATTTACTGTTCTTAAGGAAGAATAAAAACAATAGGTTACATACATATAGTTGAAAGAAACTGATATGTTATGGAACTCTAGGGTGATGATAAGCGTCTCCGAGTTCACTGATAAGTCTCTTCCATCTGATCATCGTTGATTGGTAACCATTCTCGTGCCCTTAAAGACGCAATTTTTCACGCTCCACCTCCTCAGGTGTGAAGTTGAATTTAATAAAATACAGTATTGGCTTTTTACTGCAAAAAAATCTGTGCATTTAAAGCGTATAGGTAGCGTATTGCTCTTCAAAGAGATCTTCAGCTATCTCAAATATTTCAGGTCTTCATAGAGCTTACTTAAACGTTTTGGGTAAGGAATTCTCTTGATAGAGTAATAGATAATTGTACCTTTACACACGAGTAATAGATAATTGTACCTTTCATACATGTTCCGATAAATTTAGGTTAGATGGAAGAGGATACTTTTAGTCTCAATCTCGCCCAAATAAAGGCATTTATTATTATAAATTCGTATCAACGGATGGAAATAATATCTCAGAGCTAAAATAATTTCTTCTGAGAAATATTAAAACGGATGGATGAATTTCCCGCACCGTGGGTTTTTCTCTGAAGGCCTTCAGCCGAAGAGTTTTTTTCCCCGCAATCTTATCCTTTACTTTTAAATGTATTTTTTATTTTATATTATTTTTTAACACTGAAATTCTATGTAAATGTATGACTACAGAGGTTAGGTGTAAGAGAGGCCCACATGGGCCTAACCTCGCCGAATAAAGTGTTTTATAATAATAATAATAATAATTTCGTAATTATGTCGCGTATGAATGAATAATGAATAATGAAAATGAAAAATAGGAGATTCTTTCCAAGTATTGCACGTTTGTCGTTATTAGGCCTTAATAGAGGCTGCTCAAAATGTACAAGTTGAACATATCGAAGGGATATCTTCCCTTTTCCTATATTAAACAACTAATAGCCATTCAGTTTAAGTACAGCCCAGTTACTCCACACGGTTTGACGCTTAGATTGGAGAGGAAAATTCTCAATATTTTCAAATTTTTGAGACATTTCATTCCATGAGAGATATTTTGGGATTTCGCCACTGTAAAAGATCACAGGAGATTAACTGGGAGCGCGGTTGCAAATCATGCGGATTTTGTAAAGAAAAACTTTGCTGATGATCGCAGAAAGGTTTTTTTCTCGGCTCTCTCGACTATGATTGATCATTTCATATATGCCTCGGAGAGGTGAGGAAGGGACGGGGGAGCAGGAAGGACATAGCGATGGTGTGGAGGGGCGGGTAGGGACGCATCTCCCTCGACACGGCCGGTGCATCTTTCCTCTACATCCACACTTTTCTTCATTTTCCATAAATTATTGCGCCATCATTCTCGGATTCTCACATATATCCTTTCTTTTTAGCCAACCCCCCTCGTCTTTCCATCTTGCGAGGCTGAGAAAAAGAATACATTCCATTTCCAGTCATAATAACAAATTTCTCGCGTCCGGAAGAACGATTTAGGTTACTTTTTAACGCTGAAACCATAATGAAATTACTCGCGAACATTTATGGAGCACGAGAGCGCATAAGAAATCAAAGGAAAGAGAGATGTTCTGCGGCAATTTATGAACTTTCCGCTGACGTCTTCGATATTTCTCGGCAAAGAAGTCAGATAGTATATGAAAGAGTGGATGCACTAGAATGTCTAATTAAGCCGTTAGTTACTTCGATCGCGAAATATTTAAGAAAAATTTCTTATATTTTTATATGTTTAACGAAACTGAGATAAACTCCTCTGTCAAGTCAACTTATTAAATCGTCAGCCTGTTTGCAATTACAATTTGTATCTACTGTTTGTGCCATCTTTCTTGTGACTATGTTTGACAGATTTTTCAGATGTTCTGATTTATCATTCTAGATTTAAGTTAATTTTAGTCAGTTTTATTTTGGTTATTGGTGTAATATTATTATTATGTAATATCTCCAGAGGTTAGAAGAAAGAGAGACAATTTTGTCCTGGTCGTAACAATAAATAATGGTCACTGTTATAACAGTAAATCACGATCAAGTTAAAACTAATTCATTTGCGATGAAAACATTCAAATTAAAAACTGAAAAAACACTAACAAGGAGAGTATATAATCCCGGCAACTCAGATTTATATGCAAATTGGTATTTGGTTAGGCTTTGAGACAAGAATAACGAATACCTCTCAAATAGGGTTTTATGAGCTCTAGTTTTCCCGGAAATGGCTTTAAAGTAAAACAATAATCTCATAATTGTAAATTTATAGTAACCAATAGAGTACCACAACATAAAAATAAATCAGTTGCTGATTTTTTGCATATAGAGCCTATCAAGCAGACATCAGAAAAAAATGAATGTCTGTCCCACCTATCATGAGTTCGAAACCAGAAAACCTTTAAATCCCGGATTTTCCCATAAAAATGCATTCTGTAGATTTACAAAAAGACCTTAAAATGAACTTCCTGGAAAGTTATAAAAACCTAACCCAAGATATAGTTAGAGGACGTGATATAGTAAAGTTTACAGTAAGGAAATCTCGCAAAAGGGTCACGGGTTCGACGCAAGACCGCTAGGAATATCTTTCTAAGAAATATATTTTTGTTCTTTAATATTTTCATGCCTTTACCGAAAGAATACAGACCTGTTACTCGAGTTATAACTGAAAGATACTACACTGGCGTCTATGTCGCTCAGCTGTTTCTCGGTCATCTTAGTTTGTTCACGAATTAGATTATTTTCACGACCGACCACATACTTATTGGTTCATCTCAGCTCAATGGGTGAATGAATCACAATTGGGTGAACCATTCTTTGCTCCAGCCAGTTCACATTCAGCCGTTCCATTAACATGAGAATCTCTTCTACAGTGGTACCTCAACTTACGAACTTAATTCTTTTCAGTTCGAAGGTCATAACTAGGAAAGTGTGTATCTCGGAACCCAGTTTTCCATTGCGTCTTTTCGGTTCGTTTCTCGAAATACAGTTCGTATCTAAAGGTCAAAATGAAGTAAATAAAAGTTCGTATGTACAGAGGTTCGTTAGTCGAGGTACCTACTACAGTAATTACAACAGCTTCAATGAGATCTTGATAACTTTTTATTCGGAAGGCCGCACTTAACATTAGGTCGCGTATGAAACCATAAGGCGGCACTTGTATGGCCAGTAGCCTGCCCTTGAATAGGTTAACTTGTAAATTGTGTGTAAGGAAAACGACCTCCATAAACATGATGGAATATTTTTCATTTTGTTATCACTGGAGTAAAAACAGTTTGGGTTAGGAAGAAAAAATTTAAATAGTGTACTTAAATTTTTTCTTTTAAAATAACGGGAAGGCCGGATACCCAAAAAGACCGTATGTACCCGACCTCGGGGTTATAGGGTTATACTAGAGATGGAATCATTCAAAAGAAAACTAACCACCTAATTTGCAGCTATAAAGGAAAGATATATACTTTTCCACATAAAACTTTTATTGACTGATTGACTTTTATTGAATGATCAGTCAATAAAAGTTATGTGGAAAAGTATATATCTTTCCTTTACTATGGATTTCCACAATATCTCAGCTGCCTGCGTTAATTTTAGTTTGCAATTATTAAACAAAAATGTACCTTTCGAAATTACCTTCCTCTCTCCAACCAACCAACGTCCATTGGTTACTTTCTCACTAGCAAAGGTGAAATAAAAATACCAATGTTGAAGCCGAATCCAAGAATTCCATCCAGAAATTTTGTGGAAAATAACGGAATACAGAAATATTAGAATTTTCTCTTTCCACAAACGTTTTGTGCTCGAGAAAAATCCTGAAGTGTATCAAACAAGCAAAGGCAGTAATCGAGTGGGAATCGTTCGATAGCATTTCGCTCTACTTTCACAATCAGCCCGACTCGCGAGACTCCCTCAATTCCCACCCGAGCCGCTCCCGCATACGGCCAACCCTTGCAGTAATCCCACATGAAGAAGAGGGTGGTGGACTAGAGACAAGGGGTGCGCGGGGGTGGAGGGGGAGGAAATAAAGGAAGGAAAGAAGATTGAGGATTGGGGGTGGTTTGGAATAGAGGTGGGAGCCATTGGCGGATAAGGCTCGCATGGAACGGGGAGGGAGAGGGGGTGAGACGTTGAAGGAAAAGAACTAAGTTTTAGGATGAGGTTTTTCGGAGATTGGAAGGGCCGCAGAAGGGGGCGCAGGAGGGGAAGGAGTAAGGACAGAAAATGTGCCCTAAAAATTTCGGACGCAAACCTCCCATATCTCTTCGGGTAGCGTGATAAATCTCCGGCAACAATGCTTCTCCTCCCGTTCCATCCGTTTCTCACCCCCGGTAGCTGGAGGCCCTGTTCCCAGCGCCACCGCGCCTCGCCGCCCAAGTCCGCAGTAACTCAATATTTTATTGGAAGGCCGAGGAAGAGTTGAGACGGAGTTAAAAAAAATGTAGAGGAGCAGCGGGAGAAGAATGGGGGAAGAGAGAGAGTGGAAGAGGAAGAAGTGGGAACGAGATTTTTCGCGGATAAAGGAAAAGAGCGGAAAATGGACGATAGATTGTTGAGGAGGAATTGCGCGATATACATTCCAGAAGACATCGAACCATATATTTAGTCGGAGATTTATGGCGCATAAATTACCTAACCGGGTTATATCTCCACTACGCATTAATTAAAGTACTTTCGTTCCTGTATAGCACGGACTTGAAAATGCGTAAAATTTATTAGTATTATTATTCTCCCAATAGTGAAGAATCTTACATAAATTCCTTTCCCACATGGCTCCGCCATATTCTGTCTTTTTCCTTATTACTTGACTATCGCTCTAAGAAAAATTTTGCCAAAGTAAATTACCCCACGCTGTGTCTTAAAAGCTATTATCCCAACTATATTTTGAAGTTCCCAAAAAAGCAATCTGTTCTGCAATATGTAAAGGCATTGAAATCGTGTAATTGCTTGCATAAAAGTCAAGCACGATCTCGGAGTGGAGGTATTTCCTGAATATTCACCTACTTCAAGTGAGCCCTGGAATGTTTCTATGATAAATTTTGCCTGTTTAATTTTTTTAGTTTCGAAGGAATTTACACCAAATTATATTGTGTGGTTCACGTATACCTTGTAGATATTTCGCGACTGGAATTTGCAATCCGTGGTAGAAATGAGGAGATGAATTATGGTTTAGGAATGAATTATCGCATTGTTTAGCTTAAAATAAAAACAGGATGTACATTATGATTTTGAAACTAATAACAAAGTTGAAATCTCATTTTTATTTTAAGATGAATATGCAATTAAGTAAATATACGAGTAACTCTTTTTGAAAATGTTACAACAATTGACTTTTGCTACTAGTGAATCTGACCATTTGTTTATTTTTGCAACCTCCATTTAGAGAGAGGAAAAAATATAATCACGGTAAATACACAAAAGATAAACACAGTAACGATTAAACAGGAATAAACAGCCTATAAAGGAGAAAAATCTTGAATTGTTTGTAATACTATTCCTCTTCAATTTTATCGTCTTAGGTATTGTATCATATCATTATATAACGCTATTATACTGAGCTCTCTTATTGTATATCTAGCACAGCGATTAGATGACTTGTTTCTCGTGACCATACCATGTAGTCCACTATCCATGCACAAGAAAAACATCCGAAAATTTATCTAAAAACAGGCATTAATGGTGTTGTCTATGATAACAGAGGTTATGAAGTTCCGTTATGATGACAGAAACAAGGTCATAATAGATAAAAGTAACCGATAAATTAACTTTTCAACTTCTGTAGATTAGATTATAGCGCGTGAACAATAGCAAAAATGTTCTAAACCCAAGACTCAATGTTTCGTCTCAATTCCTATCTCCAATACATTACGTTTGAGCGTGTTAACATTGAGCTATAGGGGGCGGGCAGTCACCGATACGCAAGTATCGTACTCGAACAACCTAAGTGAATAGTTCTGGTAAGGTATCTGTACCTGCGGGGCGATTGCTAGGCTCGAATGCATGTTCTTAAAGAGAGGGAGAAAGGGCGTGGGTGGGAAGAGGAAAGAGGGGAAGGAAATCCTATCCCACTGGCCATCTGTCACTGGAGAGCGGAATCAGGATTTAGTGGGATTCCGAGGGAAGGCTGAGTAAGGAGGTGAACGTACGGCGATGAGGCAAAGGGACTGAATGCAAAGGAGAGGCGATGTTTTATTGAGGGAGAAAAGAAGGAAAGGTGGAAAATATCATTCTTATTACTAAGTCACTGCGAATTAATGCGGAAGCTTATTCGGATTTATCTCCGAGGCGCTTTTAATGCAACGCCAAACGTATAAGAATGAATTAAGTCGGTGGAGCCCTTCCGAAAGATAAATATAACTAAAATTAGTCGATCTTCTCCGCGAGTTTCGCCATAATTTGTTGAATTCGCCCTTATGAAAACATTTGCTCAGAGGATCGGCGCGAGGCGTAATCACGCCCATTCTTCAATGCGCTTTCGCTCCTTAGGTTCCACATTAGCTCCTCCTTGGGCTTAGTCGCGGGGACGATTACTCAAAGCTTTCATCCGAGACAACTTTCTGCATGCGAACAAATCCGCGGTGAAGCCACCGAGCGTGGAGTTATTGTAGCAAAAAGATCCAATGAAATGGAGATAGTTAGCAGGGAGGCTATAGGGAGTGGAAGACTATGGGGAGGATTCAGGGGCTGCGGAGGAAGATTATTGCCAGCAGCAGGGTATCGAGATCTGCCCAGCGGGTCGCCTATCATCTCTCATCCCGCTGATCTCTTTCCTCATTCATACTCACACATACGAGCATTTTTCTCTCTTGGCCATTTCTCGTAGAGAAGCTGATTGTGAAGATCCGCACCTTGTCGCCAGTAAGTAAAGAGTAAGTTATACAAAGCATTTGCATCAGCGCGGGTAAAAATTGCACGAATGTCTTACCTTACCTGCACTGACGACTTTGTAAGCTACGCCAGTGCTTCCGAACGGTGTTGTGGCATACTGGTAGGTCGTGAGCTCTTGTTGAGCTGCGCAGTACCCGAAGATAACATGTTCTTGAAGTAGTAGTAGTATTGTCAAAAGTGTTTCTACTGCTGAGGTCGATTCGAAGGCCCCCACCGAGAATGTCGAACCTGGGACAGGTCTCACCGTGGTCGAATGCGTTGCATACTTGGCTATCCGGGAGTTCCATGTTCTCCGAATTTTTCATTGAAGATATGCTCTATATTTCTAGATATTTCTTCATTTCGACGGAGCTTTCAAATATCCTATTCCACGCTGTCGATCTTCCCCACTTCTTATTCTACTGGTGTTACAAACTGAGCGAGCGGTTTAGATACAAACAACCAACGAAAATTCATGTTTGTTATACATTTTATACGTATTCTTTTAAAATAATCGTGCAAATCTAAATCTAAACTTAATAAAATAATTTCCGCAATTCGTTGATTGTATCAAAGCGAAACCATGATAATCAGGTATCGTACAAATTGAGATTAGGTGTAATTAGAAATATTATACGCGAGAAGAAATCCATAGCCGGCAATTTCGTACCACTTTTCCTATAGGATATGCGTGTCTAGAATATGTCTGAATCAGAGCAAGTAAGAGATCCTCCCTATTTTAACAACCTGAGTACTGACATGTTTTGAAAGATAGCAACCGGGATGCAAGGGAGTTGGTAAATTACTGCAAGCTGCGCGGAGAAAATAATTCATGCATCGTTCTCATTTATCTTACTGGGCTTTATTTAAATGGTTTACACCCGAAAAAAACTGTCTGGCCCCAAACGCAGAGTTTCATTTGTTTTGAAAGATCGTTCCTCCAGAAGTGCCCCGCGGAGCAATCGCACTCCCCGAGTACAAGGCAGGTGCAGGGGCTACTTGCACGGAAGCAGGGCGAAATCTCAATTATACTCATTTTTCGAAGCAGATGTGAAGCTTCACGGGGATATTGCGGTGTCAAAATTAAAGATTACATTTTTGTAACAACGTCAACATTTGTAGCGGAAAAAATTGTCGCGATTAATTCGTCGCCATTCTCAAACGGAAAAGGAAAGTAACCCACATAAGAGTCGCTACAACCTATTCCGGTCGATGGATCTTTAAATATCACATTAATCGAAGCGATACGAGAAAACAATATTAACAAAGTAGTTGCCATAGTCAACAGGCTAGGTATGGTTTGCAGTCCTTCAAGTCTGCGTATCTTTTATTTGCAGTTCTTTTGTATTGATTCTGCTTTTAATAGATAACCCATAATGTTTCTAATTATTGTGTCTTGGTATGTAAATGCCATGTTTGCTCCTCTACCAAGTTTCCTTTAAATTATATTCGCAATTTGCAAGCTATTCCGGAAGACTATAGATTATGCAAATATATTTTTTTAATTTTTCCAATTCTTTCTTATGTAATAGCAGTTAAATTTCTTCTTCCAAATTGAAAAAATGCGACATTTTAATTTTTATTTTGGTACAAGATAAAGAAAAACGTATTTTCCATTTTGTTTCAGTCCTGCTTCAAGTTGTGATATTATGAAAGCTAAGGAAGTTTGACGAATGCTATGAAACTTGTCATTCAGAGCGTAGTTTTAACACTCTTTTTCGCTCTGATACTATTCTGGTTCCGTGAAGAAAGTAGTGGTAAATAACCCAACTCCCATCTTGCCTAGTGCCTTTAATCTTTCCAAAAACCTTTTTGCAATTGACTGAAGAAAGAATGAAGATCCAACCTGCCTTTGGGCTGATAAATTTACAGTCACCATTATATTATCAACAGATTGCACAATTCACAAAATGTATACTCGTAAGTTTTAATATTCAGCATTTTTTATTTAATTAAGAAACCTCCGCCTTTAAAATATCAACCATCCAAATTTCCCTCTTATTTTTATTTTTTACGTTTGTCTATATTTAAAATATTAATTATCAACAACGCCTCTCTCCCAGAACAATCTGTATGGGGATTTGATAATTTCTCACAGATCTCTGGTTAAGTATAGTTTTTAGTTCAAGAGCTATCATTAATGAAAGCTTGGCTGTGATGAGGAAAGTATTTTTTAGGGAGTGCCGAGACGTACGCATCCCCACGGGGAGCAGCGAAGATGGCGCGACGGGCGAATGGGAGTGGCCGAAGGGCTTTTTTTCCCGAGGACGAGAGATCGCGGGTCAAGCCCGCACCACGGGGCACCCGACATGAATCAAGGCGAAGTAGGGAGCCTTAGAACCGCCGACACATTATCCTCGCCATCGGCCTCTCTCACAAGGCGCTCCGAACAATATAAAATCCTCTCGAAGAAGATCCACATTGAAGGAACACAGGCGTCCTTAATATTGCGGACAAAGATTCACCAGTTTCCCGGTCGGCTGATTAAATTAATGTGAATTTATATTGTACTAATTAAGATGCCTTCAGCGAAACTTAATTTGTCGACAAAAGCATTCTATTGGAAGTCAAAATTCCACATTCCTCTTACAGATGTATTTCTATGATTCTTTGAAACACCTCACAGTCGGAAACTCGAGCAGATATTTAATTCTATTCCCCTGAATGAGCTGTCCGACTTTTATCGAAGAAGATGTCCTAATCCAAGTTGTTCCTTCTTGAGCACAACCCATCATAAATTGTTGAATTTTTGACTGTTGCAGTTTGTAATGCACTTACCGTTACGTTAAGTGGAGTGAAATCCATAGTCTCTCATAAAATTGATATTAATTAAGTTTAGAATAATGAAGAATTGTTGATCTCAATGGGGTGCATTGTAGAAGAATTTAAGAGAATATTGTTATTCGCTTTACCACAGATATCTTAGATAAGGAAATGAAGAAGAAAAGTTCTGCCATAGTCTGGACTCAAACCCAACTCCTTCAGCGGACTTTTCTTTTTCGTTTCTTCATCTAAAATCAAGCTTGTAAAGCATGCGTTTTTTATCACTTACAAATGATACTCGCTGCTGCACGTACCATTACCAAAAAGGCTCAGACAAAGTATCCACCTATGTGAAGGATGTCTGTCAGTTTTATAAAACGATTGACTTAGTATTAATTAAAATTTCGGCCCATTATACAGCAATCGTTTCTATTTTCACTAAGTAAAAATAATTGCCATATTGATATGAAACTACACCAGGTGAAGCCTGAACTAATTGAGTTTATTTAACCATTTAATTTTGCCAAAACCTTTGTTGAAACATTCTAAGGTACTTACTCATTTGATTAACAACCATCTTTTATTAAAGGGAATGAAAGTTATTGATGTAAATAAAAATTATTTGTAATATCAACGCAATCTGCTTGTCAGCGAAATATGTCATGACATTCCGATTAAACGAAAGCATTGGACACTTTCATGGCACCTTTCTCTCTGACAATGGAGCTCGTATATCTCAATATTTCAAAGCATTAGCATATTAGTCGACCACGCACTAAAGAAATTAAGACTTCCAGCATGCAATCCACAGCATTCACCCTTACTTTCAACCATTTACGAGTGAGAGAGATGGGAATCATCGGGGAATTGCACTGATGAAATCTTGCCGAGGATCAACATATTTGCGTTTGCAATGGTGGATCCGAGATTGAAAACATAAATATGGCAAGGGGCTGGATAGCATAAGAAGGAGGCGTGACAAGTGGGCGGGAAGAGAATGGGAGAAAGGGGTGGGTAAAGACGTGCATTGAGGAAGGGGTAACGGTGGAGTGGGGACAATCGGAGAATATAGTGGGCGAGAGAAGAAAAATGTGAGGCAGAAAAAGAAGGAAAGGCTAGGATACGGCGCTATGTGGACAGAAAGGAAGGATGAAGGAGTCGGATAGACAGATGCTCTAGTGAAGGGTTAAAGCGAGAAAAATTGTTGTATTACAGAGAATTACGGCCATAAATTCAGCGGCGAGCGTCAGTGGTAAAAAATTCACCTTTAGAGGTGGAGATGTACATTAGTTATGGGGAAAGACAGAGCCATATTTCCTTTGACCGAGTAATTATGAAAATGTCTTCTTCTTCTCCAGATTCCCCGGACGGAGGGTGGAATTTGCCAAGTAATCCTATAGCAGGAGGGAAGTTGCGTTTAAGGATAAATTTGTAATATTTCAAGGATCCTGAGATATTTCAGAACATAAGATAAAAACCCAAGTAAAACATTTCAAGATGTGCTTTAGGTTATTATTCCCGATAAAAGGCCTATTTTCAAACTTTTCCTAATTGCAAATATGTATAAAGTAAGTCAATTTCCAATATTTACAACGAAAATGTTTTTAGAAAAGAACATTCTCAAAATGCAAACGTTCTTCATTTAATTCGTCCTCAAAATTGTTTGAAAACAACTTACGAGAAAAAATGTCCATTTAAAAAATTGAAAAGTATGACCACACTCAAAAACAAAATCCCCGCTGTCTTTAAAAACAAAATGTATCGTAATTAGAGGCGCAACCAGATTGTTTATTTTGGGGATTGAACATAAGGGTTGTAACCAATAATCTCTTGAACTCCTTCCAATTCACGATATAATGATAAATACTCGAATCACACAAGAGAGTGTTGCCTATAAAGATGTATTTTAAGCGTATAAACATTTGTTAGTTTGACCCTTGAGAGTATGGTTTCGAATAAAATATTTGTAGTAACAAACTTCGGGGGGAGGGAGGTTAAGTTCCTCATCCACCTCCTTAGATGCCCGCATGGACGCAGTAATATCGCATCTCAGCAGAAAAGCAATCAAGTTTAAGACTGACAGTATGACAATGTTTGTACTGATTTCTGAAAGAATCAAAATCATTAGCTGGGAATTTTGCATGCATCAGACATTGTGTTGCTTTTAATGCTATTTTTTTCTGCTAAGAAATTTTAAGCGAGGCAGGTATATAACGCCTAGGTAGCAGTGAATTGAAATCGTGACAAGATAATCACATTATGGGTGAGCAAAACTAGCTTAATCGCACGAAAATAATTCATCTTTATTCGCAATCGATCACAGATATTATCTTAATCGAAACTAATCTCACTTTAAAAGGCGATGAAGATATGAATGGCCACTGGAACTTTGTCCAACTTTGAGCGAATCGCAATTTTATGCCTTGATAATTCGATTATAAAACCTCGGAAATGAGTGAAGAGGCTGGCAGAATATATGGAGAGAAAAGCGAAAAGATGGCGCCACTGGTAGTAGAGTTGCAGAAATCTATGCAGCTCTCCGCTTCACAAGAGGTAATAAAAAACGAAGCGTCAAGGCGCTGTAATGTTATGGATAGACCTTTTAAAATCAATTTAGTAACGATCTATGGAATATAGATAGATTAAGTGTGGGAACATTCAGAAAGGCAATCACTAAAATGGACTACTTCCAATAGCTTGGTAACGAATGGAATTTGACTCCTCAGAGTGTTTCAATATTCAATGACTAGTTTAAGAATCCTGCTTTTAATCTTAGAGTTTAATCTGTTTTATATATTATTTTCACTTACTCTAGGAATAAAATGAATACTGCTAACCGTAGAATATTCTTCATAAAAAGATTGATAAATTCAATTTAAACGCGTTCCTCAATATAGATAATTAATAATAAATATATTATCCTTACGCATATTTAAGTTTAAAATCTAAACCTTCTTGTAGCATTAAATAAACATGATCTTCTGAATGTTTCAAACTGTAGAATAGGAAATAAAAGTCAGCAGCAGAGTAGTAATTAAATTGAAAAGGATGGAGTAATTTGAATGGAAAAAAACTATATTCGGCTACTCTAGTATAAGAATATTTATTATTCAATTATCATTGTATTTAAAACTGTAATTCAAGATGAAAAAGTCAGGAATGAAATCTGAAGTTCACCATCAAATTGATGCAGCCATAGTCACATTGCAACAATCATTTTCGACGTATGTCTTATATTTGTAATTCAAAGAAACAAACTCATTCATTCTTATTTCAGTAGTAAAGATAAAACCTCCATTTCGTTCAATAATAATTTTAAAAAATGCAGAAAATAAAGAATATAACATCCTTCACGATTACTAGGTGAGAAGCATAACGAACGAAGTGTATCAAGCTAAAATAAAAAGAATACAATCGATACCTGCCGTCCGAGATTGATAAATACTATTACCTCAATATTTTACTGTGTACCATTTATTACGAATGAAAAATATTTATGGACTGGGTTTCGTGTGACGCTATCACATAATGAGTGAAACCAAATTGTGGTTTGCATGTGCCGAAAGAAATTTTATTTTCGATCGTTTCGAACAACGATGGGCTTCACTAGGTGCCACTATCATTTTCACGAATAGACACAAATACAGTTCGGTATCAGCAATCCTTTTGTTCAATTTTTCTAAGCAGGTTTGGCTTGAAGAATGTCATCCGCGAATAAAACAAGTATCGCAAATTTCAAAGCAGAGAAAAGGATGTGTCGAGGATCTCTATTCCGGAGACTTTATATTAATGCATTTTTTAAGTAAAACACTGAAATAAATCCATCTCTTTAAAACATTTCGCGCGCGAGATATATCACCGACAACCGAAGCCGGGGATTGGTTTATTAGTCCTTTTAAAATAAAAGTTACGATGTGAGTAAAAGCTTTAATCCGAGATTGTCAAACTTGATGAATATTTGGTAATATATGGGAATAGGACGCTCCTATTAAGTCCTCCGGTCTGGCGAAGAAGACAAAGAGGTGGTGAAATCAGATAGGCCAATTATAACTTCCAGGGACAGGATTTCGAGGAGAGGGAGACGGCAACTAATGAACTTGTCAGAATGAAACATGCCCAGGATTCTGCGGGGCAGCATCATCAGAGATCCGGTAATTTGAAGGCAGAGGAAAAAGAGAGAATGTGGAGCGAAGTGAATGTGGGGAGGAAGTATCGATTCCTCGAGCGGAAGAAAGTGGCACTTCTTCAAGAATCTAGCTAATTTTCCAGGAAATAAAACGAGGTGAAATTAATTTACGGTCTGGCGGTTTGAGAACTAATAGGGCGGTCCGAAAATAACTAACTTATAACGCTGTTGCTTTTCAAACCCATCGAGGTGAAGTTCCTTAATTTTTACATTATTCGTTTGAATTAATATTTCCGCATAAAATATGCTGGAATAATTTTTAAAATATCGAATAAAGAGTATACTTAGTTATAAATGGATCGATAACTGAAATCACCTATTAAAGAAAATGTACGTAAACATACTCGGGATATCATATAGCGACTTTAAATTACCCTCACTAAAGTGGAACGCATTTTGTCATGAATGTTCTTCATTAGCTGAGGTCATTTTGTACTTGTGTGTGTCCCCTCCGAATTTGTAACCGGAACCGCTTTCGCCAACGACGAACTTACCCACTTGAATATCTTGGGACGCCGATCATGAATGTTACTTCCAAGAGATTTGTTATAACGCATTCCATTTATGGCTCATATATTTCGCGTGAAATAAAAGAAAATACATGAAAAGTTCGGTTTACATAGTACAGTTGACCAGTCAGATGTAAATCCGGAGGTTAGAGGATGTATTATTGTAATTATCAGCAGAAAACCCTGATGTAATGTATTTTTCACATTGTAGGCTGTCAAAAGAATTTGTAAACGAGGAAAATATTTTAAACAAAAAGAGGAAATTACATATCACATTTGATACTTAACTTGATATGGGAAGTGTAGGCAAACTTAAAATTTTGTACTTAATTTATATTTAGCGTCGAAATATATTTTCACAATTTAACAGCTACGGCCGTAAGAAGATATTTTCTATAGTCAAGCGAAGAGTTTTGTGAAGTGAAAACATTGGAACATTATTTACTTTGTGATGAGTTTAACTAAGTACACCATTGTGGCCTTATTGTGAAATATAAATACACAGCAAATCAAATAGATTCATTGAATATAGGTGAATATCTATCTAGGTAATCAAGTTCAAAGGTAGAGATGTTTTTTTACATAATTTGTTTATTTCCGAAAAAATTTACGAATTTTCCTTGTATTTTATCTAAGTTCTCGCGATTTAGAATTTACATGAATGTTTACGACTAAAATAAGATTCTATGATCATTTTACTTTCTTTTGACACTTCTCTGGATTACGTAAGACCATTGTTTCTAATTTCATTTTGTAAAAGCAACAACCTCTGCAAGTCATGAAAACGTAATTTACATACATCTCTTATGTAAACGTCTAAGGGCTCCCGGGTTCGAACCCAGGCCTTTACGGAGATGAGAATAGTTTTCCCGGGGGTTTCAGCATCGCAGAAACACAATGCAGTTTCTTTTAGATCACTAAGTCAAGCCGTTTCTAAGATAAATAGGGGGACGGAAAGACGGACAGGCGTACCGACGGACAGACGGACAAACGGACAGACATTTGCTTTTTATATATATGATGGCTAGTTAGCCATCGATATCGATTGACTGCGAATGGGATCTTTAAATTAGGATTTATTAATTAGGCAATGCTATCTTTTTGTGAGTTACCAAAATCACTCAATCAGATATATTGAACAAATGCACAAACATTCAACTTTGATATTATAAGCTGTATAACCGTCATTGCAGAAGCATTATGATGCAGTCTCGATCGAGCTAGTTATCCCTAGAGATCGATAGATCTACTTTGATCACCCTATTTGTCAAGCTTTGAATGACAAAGATGTAATTTAGAGTAATGCTCAATAAATTAGACTTGTGCGAGAAATTTCAAACAAATTCATTCGTCCAAAATGGAAAACAAGGATTTAAACTGCCCTAGATAAGATGAAAAGTCCACAGTTGAGAACTCAATTCCGCCTTCGCAAAATAAGCACTGCTTGTCTTAATCGGAAGCGACCCCATAATTCCCGCACATATCATGCCCACGAACAAACCCTTCCAGCACGGAAACAGCAGTGGACTTTCCCATACCTTCCTCATCGCCGGCAAATCCCGCTGTGACACAAACAGGAGGCGGGAGAGAAAATACCCTTAATCTCCGCGTGTAGCGTTAATGAAAAAATAGGGAAGAGAGAGAGAGAGAGAGGCTGGGGTAGGGGCGGGCCGCAGGTTTTTAGAAGGATGTGATTAGTAGGAAATCCGCCCACAGAAATAGAACGGCGCTGGAAGGTAGGCGGAGGATCGTCGACGGCGGCAGCAGCTTTGCCCTCGGACGCCTTTGCAGACCCCTCGAGGTCTATGCTTCATCCCGGGGAATAAGCTGGCCACGGTGATAAAGATGCCACCGAATTATTAAGTGGCTTATCGGCAGGCGAGCCGAAGGGAAAAAGGGTGGTTTTGCAGAGAGGAGGGGAGAGGGGCCTTTTATGCAGAGACTCCGGCCAAAAGACTGTCATCCATTTTACATTCTCCTCACGGATTCTACCTCCTGCTCCTTTCCTTCACTGCTTCGCGATTTCCCAACCTTTTGGTCACTCTAGTCCCCGCACGTTCTGAATTAATTTCGCACGAATATATTAATATTCTCGGTGAGGAGCCTCTTCAGGAAAAAATATTTGTATAAATCCCTCGAAAGGATTTCTCAATAAACAACGCGGGGAATGGTGTTTTAAAGTATCGTCTTGTATGTTCGACGAGATGGCAGAGAGGAGATAAACGAGGACGGAAAGATCGAAATATGATTTGAAAGCTAGATTTTCCTATTTATTTCCCCGGATAAGTTATTCTATTAGTAATTCAGCAGATAGTTTGAGAATCATTACTGATAAAGCAACCGTTACGGTTTCCCAGAATGCTGTGGTGTGTGTAACATCCCGTGCTACATACCCAATAAAGATAAAATAAAAATAAAAATTCTTAAATGACTCACTTAGAAAATAAAAACATTCTCAAAACTAAGATAACGTTGTTTGGAAAAGCGGGAGTATGAGTTTGATGATAAATGTATGTAAGGGAAAAACAGATGAAAATTCTTTGTTGAAGAAGATTACTATATGCTGGTTTACATCATAATTTCATTCTGTCCATCCAAAGAATATAAATCCAAAGAAACCTAAAATAACATTTCCTTTTCTTCCTCTACTTGAACATCGTATAAATCATCAATTAATTATTTATCTGATGATTGATTTTGTTATGATCAACATATGAAATATAATACATATAAATTTCAGAGCATAAGCGAAAGTCTACAGTGCAGTCTCCATAAATTGTCGAAACATAACACGAATTACACCAGCGCTAAGCATTTGCAAATATTGCGGAGAAATTAGGATAGGAATTTATATCGTTTTTAGCAAAAATTAAAGAGAAGCGCTGATAGAATATAAAGTACCGAGTGCCTCACTCGCGAAAAACACGTACTCCAGAATAGGTAATTTAAACACAGTTTTTCCTCTGAAATAATTTTAAATCGCACGTTGACCAACTTCACTGAGAGAATCGCGAATTACAACTTAAAGTGGCATTCAGCTCTGATAGTCGTGTTGACTTACTGATTTGTGTTTCTGTCACTTTAGAATTATTAATCCTCGATATACCGAATAACGATGGATAACGATCGATACCAACTGCGTGGAGGTGAACGAGAGCCAGGACTCCCACGCCAGTGAAAGAACAGGCGCATAGATGAATTCTAGTCGCATCGCGAAAAAAATAGAAGCAAAGGGACGAAAATGGAGGATAGAGCGAGTAAAGGGAAAAGTGAAAGGAGAAGAAAGGCGGAGCCCGAGAGAGAAAGCGGACGAGAGTAGAGCAGGGAGGCCGAAAAATATAATAACGCATACACGGTTATAAAAAAGGGAGAATTCCGCTGGAAACTTCCCTCGTGTGTTTTTAATGACGTAAACGATTTACGACAAACTCCCCACTTAATAGCGCCATTCGTATAAAAAATAAAGACGGTTCCGGAGGGTAGGGAGGGAGATGGATGCTAGAGACGCCGTAGAAGATATCCTTGCCCACGACTCTGGAGGTAAATAATAATCGATATTCATTAATTAACATTCGAGCGGAAATTCCCCGGGACGCGGGATAATTCCTCGCGTTTCGGGATGCGGTCAGGAGGCTTATGAAGCGAAGGTATCGGAGACGATCGAAACCGCGATCTGCAGACGAGGGATAATCAAGATGTAGTGCGTCTCGCGCATGGAACACGAGTTTTGTTTGCTCCCTCAGATGCGTTTCGGACTCCTTCGAACGACATATTTCATTTTTCTAAATTAAAGTCGCCCCCATTTTTCCGTTCCTCCCTCCATAATTCCGTCTCCTTTTTTCGGGCGGAATGGGGTGCGGAGCAAGTGGTGTGAGAAGATGTGTGCGTAAGGAGCAAGGTGGCCATCCCCTGAAGTGGTAAATGAAGCCGTGCGATAGGAGGATAGGGGATGAAACGATTTACGGGCCTCGTAGGCTGATCAACCCTAATGGTGGCTTCATTATTTATGGCCAGATTATTTTTTCGAGTGTGTGTATCCACGGGGCGCCTTTCTTTCTCTCCGCTTGCTTAGGATTGTGATATATTCTTCTTTTAATTATTTAATCTTGCTTCTCGCTTTTTTGAACGGTCGCCTTTCGTTGTGAGATACCGGAGCGGAAGGACGCGCGCGGGTTGATTTATTCCGCGGGGAGGTTTTTTTATCTAAATTTATATAGTGAGTCATTAGCGGAATGAAAAAATGTCCCGTTTTTAATGCGTTCCGAGAGGAAGATGTTAATTGAGTAGGGCCCGATTAGGTGTTAAAGAAGTTTCGGAACAGAAGCTCCCACTCTTTCACCGACTAACAATAAGCTAAACCTTTGTATCGCTTACACGACGATATAAGAGGCATTTTAAATTAACCAGACTCAATTTCAAACGTTTGATATCTTAATGAAGCTCATTTTTCTTCGATATCTATGCTGGAACTGTTGGGGAGTTTTAATATAGAGTCATATGACGATAAAAAACTGTTTAGAAAATGAGCGATTTGGTAATTTCTTTACTGGATGACTATAAGAAGAAAAATATTTTTTGTTTATTAATTGTAGTAAATATATGCTTTCGTATCATCGTTATAAGTATTAGATTAATAGTAATAGTTGGTTAAAGTTCTTAAATACAAAGGGACTCATCATTTAGAAGTAGATTAGCCGCATTCAACAGTTTTTAACTGTTTTCACTTTAACCATTAGGTTTTCTAATGCACTCGATTACGAATGATCCGGCTTTTAGACTTATTTAAATTGCCTTATTATTGTAACATACCTAATCTTATTATAACGTTTAACAATCTTCACATGGCATTTTTCTATCTTCTTTCACAGATCACTTTGATTCGTAATTATATTTAGAGTTTTATTTTTATAACATTACTAACCTAGACTTTTATATAAATAATGAAAAGTTTGAGTCTTAGCTATAAATTGTTTGAGTAAACACACATAACCCCTATCTCGTGAGTGTTTTCTTGCAGGCCCTTATTATTTTCCCAAGTGCAGACCTAGGTTTTTTAAAACTCTTCTAATAGTTCCTTTTTTATTGATTTTTCTTTTGCTTTGATCCCGAAAGCTTTTCCTTTAAATCCTTCTATGGCATGAGGTTAGAGGTAAGAAGAAATTTAATTGTCTAAATATCGCCTTGAAATAAAGTAGTGTTATTATTATTTATATAATATATAGCTATTATTTCATTTCTGAAAGCTTCATAGACAGTCCTTAAAAACATAGATCTGACGAAACTCTATACTCGTATAACATGGAACACTGTGTCCCATCATAACCCAAGAAAAGGCCAGAGCATCCGCCCTGTGCACCATCCTGTAGTTCTCTTGTGTCATTAATCAAACATCGGTCATTAATTTTCATAGAAAATTATCGAAAAACAACGAGATGGTTGTCGATGACCCCCTCAACTGCCACTCTCAAGTTTAGGAATGAGAGTAGCATTTCTTTTAACTAAGCACGTTTATCAAAGATTTTATGGAAACTCAACAGTAATATAATTGCGTTTAATATACATCCTTTATTTTATGCTATACGTCAAAGCGTATTTTTAAAAGATTTATTGACTTTTTTAAGTTTCGTCCTTTTTTAAGTGACGCAGTGTTGTATATTTATTGTGTATTAATGGTAAGTTTAATTATGAATTCAGTGCGTTATTTTAAGTTAATCCCATGACAGTAATTCTGAAGTATGTTGTCTTTGTTTCTTTCGTGTATTTCTATTAGTAAAATCAATTTATGATTAGAGAATGTTTTCATTACCCTAACTATCATAAGTATGCTATTTACCATCCTTTTATAGAGCCAAGTAATTTTTCCTTCCCATTGTATATATATATATA
>KZ308287.1:1289277-1337753 GCA_000376725.2 Ladona fulva | reverse complement strand
CCCCCCCCTGCGACTTACCTCCCACCCCCCGACACCTTAAGTACACCCACTCCGCGCGCTGTGGCTACGGATAACGAGCCTCCGAACACACATTGCGGATAGCCGCTCCTGCGCCCATACGGCGGTGCCCGCAGGTTCATAAGCGTCGAGGAGTACACGTACTTTCGCTCGTTTTTGAAACCTCGTCCTTTTCTGATTCTTTGCGGTGTGGACGGCGGCCGGGGAGCGGGAGGGTAATCTCCTTTTGTCGGTAAATGGAGCGTGCGCCCTCTCCCCTTAAACCAGCGCTCTCAATCAAGGGCCCACCGCAGAACGTTTCATGAGTCGGAATTATTTCCCTCTGATTAAGCCCACTCCATTCTCTTAGAGCTAATTGAATTAACCTAGGTGACAAGTCGGGCGAGAGCCGAGCAGTCCATCACCCCGCTCGCGTGCTTAACATCTTTCTGACCATGTCGCCCTCGTAGGGGGAGTAAGGAGGGAGATTGTGCCTGGAATGAATGGTGCAGGTAACGCGTGATTATGGCTGGAATAAACTTTTAGGCGGACGATTACGTGACCGTTATTGCGGGTTGAGTGAAACCTTCCTTCGCTTTCAATTCTCACACCTTTGCTCTGAATGCTCCAGACCTAAAATCTGCGTCTTTTTCTTGGAAATAAAAAACACCCGCTTTCGCAAAAAAGAGTAACTTTCATCTATATTGCATATCCTCACGACTTCGTTTGCTTATTTTCGTTGATTTTCTTCGCTAAGGATAGCATGGTGCTTCACGCACTTTCAACAATAAATTTCTAACGTGTGAAGAACCTATCTATTTTAAAATTTTTTGCTAATATGAAGTGCGCAATAATGTTCGCAGTTCCTATTTCAAACAGTAGTATGTGTTCCGAGAACTTATAAACTAGTAATGTTTCATGATAAAATGTATCTTAAAACAGTGTATTAAACACAAAATAGTTTTTAAACAGTGCATTAATTTATCCGATGTTTACTAACATCCAATACATAACTAAAACCTCCATTTGTGTCAAAGCTATTCTAACAGCTAAGAAAACTTGGGTTAAGTTAGAAATTAAAAGCATTTACACAAAACGCTCTTCTTCAGTTTACTTACATAACTTAACTTACGAACTAAAAAGTTATTTGTCAGTTTTAACTAAAGGTTAAAAGTGACAAATAACCTTTCCAGTAATGAAAAAACTCTAGGACCAATTTTTCAACAAACTAAACTTAGTCAAAGAAACAAAAATTCACAACAAAAAAAAAACAAACTAAGAAAGAAAGCATCAGTATTGCTGGAAAAGCACAATTCTGAAACTCATCAAACGACACAATTACAATCTGGAAATGTTACGAAAATGTAATTCACAGAGAATGAAACCAAACTCTTGGAAAAAGGCATTAAATGTACCCTTCCAGTCTAAACCCCTACAGTTGAAGACACAATTTCATATATCGATTCAGGTATAAAATGCTTAAATAACCACATGAAAAATACAGCTAAAACATTAACAAACTTAATTTTTTGTTTCGCAAATACAAGATAATATCCTAAAATTCTCAAAAAAAACAACAACACATATAGAGAATATAACATCGTCAGATTACTAAGCAAAAGAAACTACTTTCATATAAAGTCGATAAAGGAAACAAGGTGGTCATCATGGAAAAAGACCAATACTTCAAAAAAGTTGAAACAATGCTAAAGGAAGGAAAATACACTGAAATTGCAAGAAAACCATTGAATGAAATGATAATGGGACCCATGAACAAACTAAATCTTGCGACACAATCATCATCAAACAATTATCTTACAAATTAAACATCGCAAATCCAATTATTCTTAGAATATACTGCCTTCCAAGAATCCATAAGGAAGGAGTTCCCCTCTGACCAATAGTTTCAGCTACAAACTCCCCAACTTATAGAATCTCAAAATAGTTAAACACACAATTTCGACAATGACGACTTAGAAAAGATTCCCTGATTAAAAATATTCTATTCAAACAATAATCAACGATGGATTTTTTGGATAGAATCAAGAACATGCGACTAAAGAATACAGATATTTTAGTTTCCTTTGATGTTATCTCGTTATTTCCCAATGTCCCTCTTAAACAAACATTAGAATACCTTAAAATTTGGCTATTTGATCAAAGCTTTCCAGAAAAACAATCAAATAGTATGTAGCACTTACAGAATTATGTATGCCACAAACTTATTTCCAATTTAATTATAAGTTCTTCAAACATGATCTAGGTAGGACTATGGGAAACCCATTGGCATCGTTTCTCGCCGAAAGAGACTTCTTAATGATGAACTTTGAAGAAAACTATAGAAATATTTGCAATATCCGAAACTGCTAAGGATAACATCGAACAATCCTAAATAGATTTAACGCACAATGCGAAACTATTATATTCACAGTAGACACTGAAAAGCACAACAAATTAGCCTTTCCAGATATGTCTATCAGAAGAGAGAACATCCTATTAAGTTTAGACATTTACAGAGTACCCACACACGCAGATTTATATATTCCTAATGATTCTAATCATCATATCACCCAAAAATTAGCAACGTTCTATTTAATGATAGATAGGCTCTTACATGTACCATCATCAAAAACGAATGTCAGTAAAGAATTATCTAACATGAAGAATGTGCCACACAGAACGATTAACATGTAAAAATTATTGACAATATCCAAACAGGAGATAAAAAGAAGAAGTTATACAACTCTGACGGACACAAAAAGGATAATAGAACAATAGAATCAACTGCTTGGGCCGTCACGGTTATAGTAAACCATAGTCGTATCATCATACATCGTGCTGTTTGTGTAAGTTCGTCTTTTCTTAGTCTAGAACAAGTTATATTACCATTTCTCACAACCCGATCACAAACAGCCTCGCGGAAATATTTCGTAAATGAAATCAAACAACTGTGTATGTGAGTAATAACAAATAATCAAAACTTTTAAATAACCCAAAAGATATAATCCCAAAATTACATAATTTATATGTAAAGTTTCCTGCGACCCTTTACGAGAAGGTATACATCGGTCAAACGTGACGCTGACTAGAAACACGTTTTAAAGAACATATGACCCATTTTAAAAACAGCAGATTTAGCAATTTCAGCATTGCTGCTCATATTGTTGAAAGTGACCGCTACATACGTTTTTAAAATTTGATGCTACTCAAAGCAATTAATAACCGAAGAAAACTTGACTCATATGAAAGTATTTACATACGCAAAAACAACAATAGGATAATGAATAGCGACCACGGACAGATCCCCCATTCCCTTTTATATCAGCTATTAACTTCACCCCCCACCCCCACCGAATCATTCAAACCACGTACAACCTCTACCCATCCACCCATACCACAAGAACATATGACCTGGAATCATTTACATAGCGCTCTCCAAAAACAAATTTTTCAGACGACATCAGGTCGCACAGAAGATGGGTGCATAGTACCCGAAGTACGTATCAGGCATTATCTTGAGGTTCTGTCCCTCAAGGCTTTGTTGGAGGTTCTGTTCTCTCACTCGAGGTTTTGAGTTACACACTCACTGAATCCACTTTGTCGTCCAATCAAATAACAATTCGACCAATCATGGCAAGTGGAATTATTTTCTGCTGTAATTGTAAAGATTTAACGAAAGAAATATAATACTTAAGTAACAACTTACTATACTAATACTGAATTAGGGGATGCAAATATGAAAGCTTTTGTTGCTAGTTACCTCTTGTCTCTGATAAAAATTTCCGGCCGCGGTAGCGAAGTTTTTAGCATACTCCCAAGGTCCGTGGTTCGAGTCCGGGTCAACAGGAATTTTCTGGTAAGGGAATTAGGGAGTATGTTCGGCTATTATGTTCCTTTTAAAGTGTATTTAAATACATGGATTAAATGTTACAGACTAATGAATTTTTGCGAGGGCACCAGGAAAAGAAGTAAAATCACTACTACGAGTAGTCATTGGGAAAATAAGTTAATATTTAGCTCATAATTTTTTCAGGACCAAGTGGAAGTAATCAATATGATTAGACCTTACTTCGTGGAACACCATTTAATAAATGAGAATACTGAACTTCGTAATTTCCACACGATTTTCTTATACGACTGGTTTTGGCCTTAGAGCTATCATTGCTGTCGTACCTGATGATTGCTGTTAGGCCAAAACCGGTCGAGTAATAAAATTGTATGTAAAATACTAAGTTGAATTCTCTCATTTACAAAATAGAATTATTTATAATAAATTATGGACAACTTTACTATCTCAAGAAAAGTTTACATTATTTTAAATTTTCTGCGTCGACATAGTAGAATAAATTATTCATCACTTAACTTTCGACTGGTTTTAGTTATGCATAATCTCATACAGTATGGCTCTAGGATTTGCATAACTACTTTTTGCAGTACATAATTAACGGGAAATAATCAAGCTACATCGTAAAAAACGACTACAGCGATACCTTGACTAACGAAGATAATTCGTTCCTGAATCACATTCGTTATCTCAAAATAAATTGCCTATTTGTTCCCATATCCTTCATGTTCTACGCTCATTCATGTTTAAACAAGAAACAAGAACATTGTACAATTGCAAGAACAAGAAAAATTTTTGTTTGATGTTCTGTAGAATTTTCACGCGGAAGCATCCATCATTTGTTTGCCGAATCTGTATTAGTTCTTACAGTCCAATTACAGCAATATAACTTCCGATAGCTGCATAATTAACAGGGTTGCTCGTTTGCCACGGTATCACTGCAATTCATGCCAAAAAGTCACCTATCTCATGAAAAGTGTTGGAAAAAATTTAGGGAGAAAGGACGTTCGGGTAGCCTAAATTTCAGGATACACAAGCTTTTTTGAAACCAAAAGCAGAAATGCAAGCTACTCATCACAATAAAAAGTTGGTTATCAATTCATCATGGCGTAAAATTTTTTCATTACTGGTTTATGTACCTACCCAGAATTTCAGAAGATGACATTCTGCAGTGAGATATAGACGCTGAAGTTTCCAGTCAAAGTATTTCGCGATGGCGATTATGCTATTCTTTTCGATAGGAACTTTAATTTACATCTTATTTCGTATATTAAGCAATGATTTCCGAGGGAATACAAGATAACCCTCGTGGCAGCGCACATCATACGTCTAAAATATGTTTGTTTTAAGTTTCATCACATATTTTGTATCATCCATCAAAGAAACACAACTGTCTATCAAGAATTAGATTAACCACAGCATTCTGCAACATCACTCAATTTCTCATAATTTTCAGTTTAGAATATTTCCTATTCGGCCTCATAAAGTCATTTACAGATTTTGAATGAAGAAATATCTATATTAACTATTTACTAACTTACAAATTTCATTGAGAGACTTCCCTGTTTTTCCAACATAGGAAAAGGATGTATTGTTTGTGATTTCCTTCGAAAAGTTCATTTTCATCAGTTGTAGTATTGCTGAAAGTGCTTCCACAGCTGAGTCCATTTTGAACGTAGGCTCCCACCGGAAATCGAGCCCGAGGCCGCTTTCACTGAAGTCGAACGCCTTGCCCATTTGGCTATACGGGAGCCCCCATTTGCTTCAGTTGCAGTATCCATGAAAAGTGGGCCCATCATGTATTGCGGATCCTTTGTTCCATAAGGAAAAAGTTAATCCTTTCAACTTCTAAAAAAATCGGAAGTAGGCTCTCAACGAAGTATCGTTATTTGCAGTCTCCTCAATTCTATTGTATGCCAATTTTTTTTCTCTCTAGAGATACAACTTGATCTTTCCTAGTGCTATAAGCAAAATTGAAAATCTTCACTTTCAATAACCGATTGAAACTTGAAAAATACAAAATTTGGTTTTCAGTCATCGTGATAATCATAGTATTTACCTAAATTCCTTTTGTAAAGTAAATCACTGAGTTTGCAAAAGTCTTTAACACTAATTAATTTACTACAAACGTTCTTAGCGTCCAAGAAGGTGGCCTCAAAGTACAACAGTCAGTAAATGTTCACTTATATATGTTAATAATATTTTCCAGAGTTGCATCATCGACATTCATAGAGGAAAATAACAATACAAACATCTATGCCCTGGTTGGGATTCGAAACCAGGAACTCAGCATTGGTATGCTAGAACTCTAAGCCCTACACCACTGGTGACGGTGAGCAGCACCTTCTCATAACAACACTAAAGTAAATATTTAAAAAACGTAAAAATAAAACATAAAGTAGACACACAGAGAAATAACTTATATTCGCAAACTTTTAACAGCAACTGAGAAGTAGGTCTTATTGGAAAATCTGTTCCATCTCCAAAAAATAATCCTTTGAAAACACCCCAAAAAACGAATCGTCTAGATGAGAAAAAAGGGAAGGTTTATGACGAAAAAAATAGGGGAAAGAGAAAAAGCCCGGAGAATCTGGCAATCACAAGGGGAGAGAGGCCGAGGAATCGAGAGATTTTAATAAGTGGGCAGTGGCGGAATAAAAGGGAAGAAGGACGGCTGGAAGGGGTCGCAGGGGTCGTCGAAGGGCCGCTGCTGCTACGAGGGCGGGAGCAGATGGAGCCACCGGAGAGTCCGGCGCAGTATGCTAATACGCAAGCATAAATGATTACCCGGTTGGATTAATTGCAACTCGGGAGGGGGTGAAGGATTTAGTGATAGGCGGGATCGGGGGAGGGACCGAAAGGAGCGGAGGCAGAATGTTTATTGGATCTGGAAGAGGAATGCGAGGGTGGGAAAGAATCGAATTGTACAGTGGCCGACTCAATACGTCCAGTGCGTGTCACTGGGAGGGAGGGAAGGTCCAAGAGGTGGACTTTTTTTAATTGTCCTTTTGGTACGAGGGAGAACATGGCCCACGCATATTGGAATTTCTAACGTCATTTCTCACAAGCCGTCTGCGTTCAAAGTTATTGCGGAAATGGCAGACCGAGATTATTTACTTCGGCTCCGAAATATTTATCGGTATTTTGGGGAGAGAAACAGCTATCTACGGCTTACTTTCTGTCATGGTCGTTTTTTTGTAAAATTGAACTTTACTGCTCTTTTTAAGTCGAATTAAGAAGATGATGTCATGGAATTGATTAATTGTGGCTGCAATTATGGGGGTTGCGACGGCGGAAATCAAGTGTTTTAGTGGTTACGGGCGAAGCCAAGTTCTGTACGTGTATACTCTGAATAATCTCAACGAAAGACTAAAATAAGAGATAGGTGTATACCGATTGGTCAATGGGCCTCATATGCTCGACCATTAAATTAAAAGTAAAGTTTTAATTAACCACTAATATAGCTAATGGCACTGAACTTGGCTTAGATGGTCGGATAAATCAATGCTGAGGTAGTTAAGAAAATTATTTACGAAAATTTTGCGAACATCATAGCGGAAATCATAAGTATCGAATGCCAATAAGACTAATGAAATATTTCTCTGGAGAGGTGAAAGGAAAAGGATAATGTCCACTTGGCTTTACAAGATTTTATTCTAACTTTAATGCTCAAATAAAATTAAAATGGGAATGAGAATCTTTTTCTTTTACCTCTGCATAATGTCGTTCTACTTTTTCCAGCTGAGCACAATCGGTTATTTTCAGAATATTTCTGTCAAAACCATTAATTGGGCGTAAACACACAAAGATGAGAGCACAATATGGGAAATGCAATCTTTAAATCAAAATCCGAAACGTTAATTAAAACGGAAGATTTTGCTTTCGTATCGATGTCCACTGCGTCGAAGTCCGAGCATCGCCATAAAACATAGCTTAGGCTGTATTAATCTGTAAGAGCCCCGAGCTCCGGGATAAATATCTACGGACGGGTATACAGAATTGTTCTCCCCTTCCCATTGTCTCGCTCCGACGCTAATGCGAGTCCCTACACCTCCTCGCACTCAGGCGTCCCCCCTTCGACCCCTTCTGTCACCCCTTCTATACACGCCCTTACTCGCCACAGCACCCAACGCACAAACACAAACCCGGGCAATCAGAAACACATTGCGACCAGTGCCATTAGCTCGCCGGAGGATTGGCCGCCTGGAGTGGGCTGATGGGGAAGGGTTGCGGAGGAACATGAGAGGAAAGTAGAATGGGAATCCATCGGAGGGCATAAGAGACAAGCCGGTGGAGGAGACAGACGACCGTCCTACGTAGACGTGTTGCCGCAATTAATTTCGGCTTTTGTAAGGCGCTCGGAATTGGACGAGACCGCAAAGTGAATTGGTACCGTTCTTAGCATTTTAATCTCCTGCTGCTATCGGGGTCTTACAGACACAATGCGATTTAAATTAATCATTAGATTTTTCCGATGTGAAATATATTGCAGGAAAAACTGATTGTGGGCATAAATAATACATGGAGATTTAGGCTGGCGATCGTAAACTAAAATTTCGATGTCATTTCAAGCATTTGGTAGAATGGTATTATCGAAGCATTGGATGAAAGGAAATATAGCCGCCTCTATAAGTCATCTGTGGAAATCTCTGAAAACATTTGTATAGTTTTTTTCCTTCTTTAAATGTCTTGGTCATTTTAATATCTGAGAAGTAGCAAACTCGGGTTTAAAAGTTAAGGTTGCAAATATATAGATATAGAACAGCGATACTAAAAGAACACATTTCTTGATAAAGGTACCAGCTGTCAGAAATCCTTCATTGATGTTTCTTTGGATCGAATTCCCAAAAATAACATCTTAGCTCTTTTATTGGATGACGCGTCTCTATAGCAAAGAAGAATATTTAATGATACATTTTTCTTCGATATGTCAGGAGAAACACCAAACACAACCGTGTTACCCGCTAAAGAAAAGATCTACATCAATCCCATTCGCATCACATAAATCTATTTGCAGCATACCGTGAACTTAACACTTCCGTTGAATGCGATTAACAATGAGGTAAAGTAATTAATTATCACCCATATTTTAGCAATAAAAGATTTCACGCACAGCGGATACTGATTGAAGATAATGTTCGTTAGGGGAAAATGAATGATTTCCGAGCTCTTAAAGAAATCGACAATAAAATCAGTCTCTTACTGAATGTCCTATTTTGCGCCTGTTAACTCATATCCTGTGATATTCAGAACGCGTATTTTTGCTTGGAAAACAATACTGTGACAAAATATATTTCCTTATGTAGATATTTTTTCTCCTATGTATGTAGGTACTATGAATTCCCAGAACACTTTTAGCTGCATATTCCTAAGATGACCCCTTTCCCAATCAACTCAACTTCTCTAAAGTCACACACATTTCTATACGACATAATGAGGCGATTTCTTTCAGAATTGATGCGTGCTACGGACGACTTATTTTCAAGAAAGAAAATAAACTTCATTTCGACAAGAATTTTACAAAACATTCTTGTGGAAACTTCAAAGTTTCTTTTCTTTCTTTATGGCGTCCACTAAGTGAACCTACAACACATCGCTTACATACTTATGTGGAAATTTCGGAAAGAAATATTACGGTTCAATCGCGACCAAATACCCTTCAATTTAATTGCCTAGCGGAAAATGATTTAATTTGCCCGAGATCCATTTTAAATTGCTGGAGGTTTCCTTAGTCATTCTTTCACGATCGCGAACTTCTTCGCCCAAGCGAACCACATCCGATTCGCGGTCCTCCGGACATAAAACTCCTATCGCAGACGATGAGTATCGACCCGTCGAACTCCGGCGAACGATAATTAGTCCGGCATTTTCAACTCCCAACTTATCTCCGGAGACCTCAAAGTGACTTTTCTAAAGTGCTGGGAAGAAGAATGGCGGGCAGTTGGGGAAGCGGGTGTTACTGAATGCGTTAGGGAAGAGATGGGCGACTCTGCGAGAAATACTCGGCTTTCCTCGGATACTTGAGCATTCCTCCCTCGTCCTTTCCCCATCTCCACCCCATCCTCCAGGAGAGGTTCCAGAGAGAGAGAAAGAGGGTGGGTGGGAATGGGGGGGGGGTGCACCCTCACCCCTATTCGTCAAAACGTGAGGGGGAGGGTTTACGTAAATGGACTTTATTGCCACGGGAATCCAATTTTAATGCCAAGCGTCTAAAGCGCCTCCCAAAAGAAGATTAGACGCTCCCGAATCGTGACACCCGTTTATCATCATAAATCAGAAGATCCACCGGGAGGAATATGGCGATCTCCCTCCGGAGAAGCATCGGCCCTCGCGGGGTAAATTACGACCGCGCGCCTAAGGAAAAAAGGCCCCGACGACGAACTCGACTGCGCCTCTTAGAAATCGCAAATCCGCGAGGGATCTAAATTGCCAGTTTTTTTTTAGCGGGGCTACGCTGCGAAATATCCATTTGCGTCCACGGAGCATCCCGAGGACATATCCGACGACAGGTTGATCACGATCATTACGGGGCACAAATCATCGTCGGGAGTGGACCAATCACTGCGGCGGTGCTCGTATTTTTAAGCCGGGGGAAAGATGAATGACGCTCAAAGAATGGCGGATGAAAACAAAGCTCTCGGGAAGAAAATGGCCGACTTCGCGGCGCGAGTCTCACGCAAAAAACATGCGGGGGCGTTTACACTTCTCGAACGCCATTTGATCCCATTTAAAACTCCTTAATCTTTTCCGCCTCTCTTCTTTAATCTTCTTCTCCTTCCCGAAAATCTTCGCCTCTGCGGACGTACCCGGACCCGTGGAAAAAGACGGGGCGAAAACGTGGAGGGAAATATGCGGCAAAGGGAGGGGCCTCTTCCGCGGGGAAGGGATAAACTAATGATCCCGCACCAATTGCGGCCGATCCCTCGTACCCTTGCCAGCAGCGAAGGGATTTAAAACATATTTCAACTGTCTTTACGGAAGCACATTCGGTTAAGACTCCAAAAGTGGCTCTTTCTCGTCGTTATTGGAGATGAAAATGACGGAATAACTTTTGCCCGCGTCGAGGGAAGGTGTCCCCGATACTGGGCTTGCGAGGGTCTTGATATCGGGGTATTGGCTTGACTCTCCGCAGGATTGTAGGTGGACACAAAGGAACAATAACGTAAATTATGAATTACGGAGAGGTTTCAAGGAGTTTTTCTTACCAAACAACAGCTTACTTAAAAGGACTACGATGCGTTTGACTCTGTCTAATTAATCGATGTAGGAATTATACACGAGTTCCCTCTTTTGCTCTGAAATGCGCATTATCAACAATTTCTTTGTTCCGTATTTCCATTTATTGATTTGTCCTCATACATACACTCCATTATAATTTGTAAACTAATGCTGTTATAGGGTTTCCCATTAAATACACAGCCTAATTAATCAATGATTGTTAACTCGCACTTAAATTTCTCCCTAGGGAATCGCATAAAGATCATTATTTACCCAATTATCTATCGTTTAAAATATCTACAAACTATTTAATGCTCACATTTTCTAGGACCATCTGATTTGGGTGATTAATCTTCATGTTCTTACCTTGGATGATAGTTAGATACACTTCTTATAAGGGTCAATGTTTGCCTCATAATAAACATCACGTTTTCTCTTGATTCAGTATCATTCTCCCTACTAGAAGATCCGCATCATATATTTTTCATAAGGTTGTGTTAAGTGCTTTTCAAATCTGCAGGTATTGTGCAGAAAGGTTACCGCAATTATACGTTTCCTTTTTGGTTCATATTTGTTTCAAAAACTGATTAAAATTCTCAGAAACTTGTCTATATAATGGTTTATATCTTAATTGAAAAGACTAATTGACGATTTCCTTAAGCCAATCACCAATAATATTTTTCTTTACTTCATATAAAATAAACAGTCAATAGAAGTGAAGAAAATCCGTTACTGACCTGGAGGGGGAATACAGGAGACATATTCAATTTAAATTAAATTATTAGATTAAAATAATTTTGGCCCTTGTAGCGATATTGTCAAACAGAGAGTGTATTATCAAAAGACGATGTTTATAGGTCATCCACTGGATTGACTAGAAGGGGAAAAATTAGGAGATAACATAATATACATTTCTATAAAATCCAATAAAATAATGAACAGAATGAATAAATGCAAACCAAGATAAGATTAAAGAGCCAGTCTGTCTGAAAGAAATTAGCAATACCTGAGTACTCCATGCAGCTTGAATGTTAATCTCAAATAGCTCATAAATTCAATGGTCACATCAAGAAGATGAAAAAAAAAATAATTGTGAAAATTGATGCGATAATTGGATTGGAAAAATTATATTTGCGGCTTAGGTTAGCCTGCGTAGTATTTATATTATAAAAGTCACTATGGCGAATGAAATAAATAAATAAATCTAGCAAGAAGCCTATCTACAACAATGTAATAATTATGACTGTATCAATGTCGCAGAAATTACTAATCAACCATATCTCTTGCAAATACAACTATTACAACGTGTTTTTTACTACCCACAGTAACATCTGAAATAGCCGATTTATATATGGATTCCATATATAATTGTTGAAGCATGCCTTTAGAAATATAAGAACTGATAAAATGTATCACATTTTAAATAAAAGTTATTGCTGAATCAATACAGTTGTACGATAAATACCGACTGAAAAGATATGCAACGGAATTATAGCATTTAATAAATCCGAAACTTCAAATTAAAAAAATATGATCAAACAGAGACCTGTCCTCGTTAAAATTATTATCTCTTTACCTGAAATCATTCAAGTCAAGCAAAAAATATCGTTTTTACTTTATTTTGCATCGTGTTTTCCCGGCTTAAATCTAACAGATGATTAATCTAAACTTCATATTTAGGGAATAAAATTAATATTCTTGGAAATCCGATCATTAAAAAACTGATACAAATGAGTTTACTTTCGGATCCGCATGCAAAAAATCCAATTTATTATCCTAATATTATTATTGTCTCAGTCATGTCGCTATTTTTCACACCCGTTATTTCTCCAGTGTATTATATTTGTAGCAACCATTTCAAATGCAGTTAAACTTGAGCAAACTCAGGATGCAATGAGTATTAACTCCACATAAGACGGCATGTTCACTTAAGAATACTTAAAAAGTACAAAGGTTAAGAACTAGAGAGAGAGGGAGAAGAAAACATGCAGTTCTTTACTACAGTAAGTATCCATTATATTCGTATTTCCATTAACATTTCAATCACGTGATGCATTCTTAGGGTAACTTAATAGCTTAACATTCAAGGGTACAAATCATACTGTATTAGAGAAAGATTGTAAAGGAATTACACTAAAAATACAAAAGGAAATGGATATTCAAAAGCTCTTATCATTAAAATAGGTGAGTTTATTCAAATCGAACTTTTATCATACTTTCTAGGTTTGACTTTCTTTGCAAACTTTTTACCTAGCACGTTTAGCTTATTCATTCGAATCAGAATTTCAGTTATTCTTTCACAGTGTTCTTACTCGTTGAACATTCTCTATCTTCGATTTGTATCAATAAAAATAACTTTCAAAATGAAAATTACTCTTTGCAAGCTTTTTACCTAACACAATTAACTTATTCATTCGAAACAGAATTTCAGTTATTCTTTTTCATGTTCTTACTCGTTGAACATTTTCTATCTTCGACTTGTATCAATAAAAATATAATCCCGCAATTTCCTATTAAGATAATTAATTTTTTTCTAAAGTAATAAATGACGAAAAATGTCAATTCCATGGACTTTGTCTAAAATAAGCTTGCCTATGTAGAAATCATAAAATAAAGAAGTCATTGGTTGATTTTGCATGGCTTCCCAGACTTTTAAGGACATACATTGAGATACATGAGGTATTCCGTTCTACATTTTAGCATACTCTTACAGAAATCGGTTAGAGAGTTGAGAAGCGAGAGAACGGCGAACGCCTAAACTAACTCTGATACTGCTGACCCCGTTGGGAGTCACGCGTGGCATTGCTGCAAGTATAGTGCGCTGCAATAACACGATTTCGAGGACGGAAGTGCACGACGGGAGGCACAAAGAGACCGCCTGCAGTAAGGGACGCCTAAAGAAAGCATTAATGCTCCCAATCACATCGCCTATCCTTCTTTTGGCGGTGTCTACTTCCTTCGAAGAACACGTTCTATGACAAGTGCCGTTTGCAAAGATATTCGGCATGTGGGCCTTTGATAGTAAAACTCAAGTAAAGCGAAGAAACGTCACTGCAATATGAATGTAGATACGCAGAAAAACGGAGAAATGGACAACTATCTCGTTTGAAGACTTCCAATGCAGTAATGTAGAATATTTTCCAATGAATTCAATTATTTGCCTCTAAAAAAGAATGCTGATGGCAAAAAGAATACATGATAACTCCATGTTTATTGACGTTGACCGAAATGTGCGGATTGTAGTCATCGGAAAGGAGAGACCAGGGAAACATTCGTTCCGATTTATACGGTCAAAGACGCGAGAATGACTTTCAAAAATCAAATTATAATACTTTCGAAAGTAATAATTGAATGGGAAATGAACTACGTAGAAATTCCTCTATAAATTAGACCAAAGGCACTTTACGAGAAACTTGCAATATTGAGATAGATCAACAGTGTGTTGTGTGGTTCTCCCAATGTAAGAGTAAGTGGGAAATAATAACTGCTTGCATTTTCCTTACTAATGACACACAGCGTGTTGGCGTTTTATGTGGCAATTTTAATCCATATTAAATGGATTACTAATGGAAAAAATCAATAATAAGTATTCAGAATATTGGATACTAAATTAGTCATTGAGATAATTGGACATCGACAGGATTTGATATAACAACCATATTGCTTTTTCATCCATTTGACTGGACCTTCAATGGGAATTGTTTACAACACAATACGAGACATAAAGCATCACATTAATTCCAATCTAAATGCAGAATGACAAGGAAATAAGAAATCTTAGAAAAATGTCTTAAACGTGAAGAGCACAGTGTTACATGTAAAAAGATTTCAAGACAAAAAAAGAAGAAAAACGTTCATCTGCTCTACGACATACCTCTTTCATTCCTTTTCGGTATCGTGTCTTGCCGTTCAGGTAGTCGGTGCTAATCGATTCCTGCCTCCTATGATACCGGGACTCCGTCGATGAATCGTTAGGGGTTAGAACGACAGTAAAGACTGGTGAAGGTACACTAATTTATGATTAATTTTAGGGGCGTTTCAGCTCATTCGTAATTAAAAAAAAGATAATTATGTATTTAAAAGTGTGTGAAAAAGCACTCAAGTTTATATTCCCTGAAAAAAGTCTTAATCTTTGAAAATTTATACTTTGAATCCCAAGGAATACAATGAAGTAGTATTTTAGAGATATATAAATAAGTTGTAGGGTGAAATGTATCTGAGATTCGAAATGAAAATCTTGTAACTGGTAAGTTACGATGAATGTAATTACCAGGAATCTTCTAGAAACAGAATCCCGTGAGAAAAAAGTGAACCTTTCGTTCGTCACTGGGATAGGAATGTTTGAACAAGGGTAAAGGATGTATGCAATGAGACTAAATTCAGACAATTCAATTAGCTTTGCCGTAATTTTATTAAAATAAATTACAATTACAAAAAAATTGGGCTCGTATACGTGGAGTAACATTTATATAACAAACGATTAAAAAATCTCAAATAAAAACGTATGTTACGTATCTTCAATTGGCAAATTAAAACTAAAAAATACACAGCGCTTGGGGAAAATATGTACCTTTTTAAATTTACTACGAGAGTTGGAGGGGGAGCAATGTGACCATCCCTCGGGAATATAATGGATACAACAGATTTCGTTACCAAGGCTTCCAATGTTAGAGATCAGTTCCTTCGTCATTTTGGACACAATTTTTATTTATCTCTCTTTGGGTGTCTCTCCCTCTCTCTTTGAACCACCCCAGCTACTGTTTCCCAATTCTCTTTTTTGTCTCTATTGTACCTTATTAGTAGGAGATGAGCGTCCACACCTCCAACAAGAATCACGTCTTCTTTCTTGAAGTAATCCATTAAGATCGGTTCGCAGCGGTGGACTGCCCCTCGAAGGGAAAACAAAAGGATCACAACTCCCTCAACCCTCCTCCCCTCTCTTTCACCCTCGGTTGAAACACACTCGTCGAAAAGGAACACCATTTTGTGGGGGGGGGGCAAATTTGGCAAATTTTGAAGAACACACTGGGTGACACAAACACACTCAAAGAAACACAACTCCTCCTTACGGGCTCAATCACGCGCACTTTCTTACGTATATTTTTTTGGAACCCTTCCGCTCTCTGACGAACCTCCCTCTTCGCTCTGAAAACAGCTTGCGGTAAAAGCACACGGAACACACATTTAGGACCAGACAACTTTTCAACTTTTTCATTAATGATATACTTGTTAATTTTACGTATATACTCAATATACTTAAATTTTCACCTACTAATTTTTTGTTCCTTTAATAATGAGCACGCCATAAATGAATGAGTAGGAAAATGTTAAGAAGAGACTAATACGAGGAATTCAGGACAGATTAAATTCACTTCTCTATCTTCCAAGGACTAACAACATTGCCTTTTTCCTTACTCTTTCATCAAGTCACACACTGCCGCGGCACCTCCCCGGCCTCATGTCGCTAGCAACGTCTTCCTCCACCGCTTCAAAAGCGAGCAGAAAGGTATTTGCACTTCCCTCAGACCATCCTAAAGTGAAACTTTAGCAAATACGTCCAATTTTTTTAAGAGATCAAACTTGCCATCAACGTAGAATTCACTATGAGAAAACCTCGTTCCTAAGATTTTGATTACACGCGGATACATGGCTATTCTCGCTTATTTTATTTTTTAAGAAATTACCTCCTCCTCACCCTTACAATCTCTCTGTGTGCTTGACTCAAGACTACAACACAAAATTCACGAGGCCACACGAAACAAAACATTTTTCTATACACATATGGCTTTTTGTTAGACCCGAGTTTATGTTTTCTCTTTTTATTTCAATAAATGGGACGTCCGTAGATTGGCTCGGGAAACATTTTATAATCTCTCAAACATCCGCCTCCTAATGCTCGCACCCCCTCTTCCACTTCACACGCGAAATTTTCCTTATCATAAACCTCTTGGATGTCTTTGGCACAGTGCGCAATTTAAAACGCAGTCAATGACAGAGATAACACGACACATTATATATATCGACACGTACAGCACAAAAAAATATATGTGTATATATATTTTATATATATAATATATGCATAAGTCCATACGTATATTTTTGTTTTCGGCCGGTTTCACTGTTTGTTTCAATTGTTCTTGTTGCAATTTTTCCCTTTTGTTCGCGCAGTCCTCCACTTGCGCTTTGCGCGAAAAACTTTTCTCGTAGTTCATCATGTCCCACCGGTTTTATCCCCTAGCTTCCACTGCTTTCCGACGCAGGACGATTCGCCGTCGGGTGACGCCAAACCGCGCTGCAAGTTGCGAGCCTCCGGAGGTCGTTGCGGCGACACCAGGATGGTTCCCCGAGGAGTCGCCACGCCGCCCAGGAGGTCCGCAGTCCTTCGGCACCAAATCGCCTTCGCACCCGCCGCCATTCGCACCGCAACACCGCCATTCTCTTCTCCGTCTTTGGTCTGCAACGAGGGGTTCAAGAACTCCTTGGAGATTTCGACGGACTTCCAGAATATGACCCACATGCATAAGGGCCAAAGCATAGACATTCACAATTCATCAATAAAACATACAATCCCTTGGAAACCTTAAGGGTCAACTTTCTTCCCCCATGGCATGCGGAATTTGACTCTTCTTAGTGAGCCCCTTTTCACTACTCCAGTATCCATGCTTGGTGAAGTTATACTCCATCCAAATATCACAGTTCATGAGAATTATACCGATACTTAAGGCATGCTTCTTGAAGATACCCATATATATCCATGCAAGGTATACTTAAATCTATTCTTCATGCAAATTTTCTTGGTTACAATTTTGATCTTATTTCATTCCTTACTGTACTTTAATATTTTTAATGTGTTTTTGAAGGGAGACATTTTCTTCAATTCGAAGACTCTTTCCATAGAATGTTTTCACCACTGAGCCACTATAATACGCATTCTTAATTTTAAAATTCAGAGTTGATCACTTCAGTAAATGTTTTCATTTCAACAACCTCAATTGAATTTCGGGTTTCCTTTGAAGACTATCATCTTATTATCAGTGGAAATCCAGTTAGGGAGTCTTCTTGTAAAATATATAGCTTGTCATATTTTTATCCTAAAAAATTATCCATTGCGTATGTGCTACGGTGATTATAACAATATTTTGCAGACTAGTCAATACCATAAACTAAGTACCACCGATTTATGCAGAATATTTTCATATGAAGATCGCATAGTTCCATAAAAATCCACCGTTCTCTATTTACTGCGCGACGTAATCTATTCGGATTTGGAAATAAATAAGAGAAAGGATAAGATTTATCAAAGAAACGCTGAATAATTTTGTTCTCTGAGGTATTGTATTTTTATTTTTCCTCTTAATTACTTCTATTTTTCTCTTATTGCAAGGATGTTCCTGTTTCTCTTTACTTGTTACATATCAATGAAAGATTCGCTACCAATTTCAAATCATTATTATTTTTAGTGGATTGTGTATTAGGGCTATGAACGAGAATTTATTCATTGATATCTTCGCCCATTCAGTAATGACAACCATAAAACTGTGGCCATAAAAATTTTACGAAACGCATAAAAGCCGCAGGAAAATTAGAGAATGATTGGACTATGTTGCCAACTTTTCTTAGAAACCCACCCCTTCTCAACACAAAAGCAACTTCTCTGAGTAGGCGCTTAATCTCTGTAATTAACTGTCCTAACCCCTTTTCATTTCCAGAAAATCCCAATAATGGAGAGATGGAAATCGGAGGAGAGGCTCTTCAAAAAGTGCCACAACTCTCTTTTATAGAAGACAGATTGGGAGCGTCGTCCACGAGGAGTAAACGGAGGGGGTTTAGAGAAGCGGAGGACAATGAGTAGAGAGAGGGAGAGGATGGGGTGTCGGTAATGGTAGTCGAGGGAAGCATAGTTATCTGGCTAACATTGAGCAAACAATCACGGAGAGAGAGAAGTTTACGACCGAGTCGAGGGCATAAAGAAAGGGAAGCCACGGCTCACCAGAGGGTCTCCGCCACACATCCTTCGACGCATACGGTGGAGGGAGAGTTGGATAGCGGCGAGGGTTCGGCGGGGACGGTCGTGCCGCGAGCGACGAATGACTTTATCAACTACCTGATGTGCAGCGCCGGAGTGCTGATTACAGGTGCACTACGTCAAAGAGAAGCCGCCTTTTGATCCGTATAAGTTCCGACTTTCGTAAGAGAGTAACTGTTCACCAATCGAAAGAAGTCAAGCGGAACATAACTTGATTATTGAGGACGCTTTACTTTCTCGGAATAATGCAGCAAACTGGGATTTGTGACATTTCAATTTGACCTGAGAATTTTTCTCTCTGCATGAGAACTGGAGTGAACACGTAAGAAATCCATCCGCTATCCATTACGCTTATATTTTGAAATTGAGTATTTTGAGTTAGCAATTCACGCTTTCACTTACAATTGGGAAAAACGGTATGTTTTACTAAATTAACCGACCTAAATTATCTGAACTGACTGATTTGCATAGTTTCTTTGAATCTTCTGCAATACTGTCCGCCATTTTAGCTACAACTAGCTACACTCGCCTCTAATAGTAGCAGTAATTTTAAAAGATCTTCGACAACTAAGATAATTTCGGATGTGGTCCCGCACCGGGAATCGAACCCGGGAATGCGCGAAGTCAAACGCGTTTCCTACACGAGGAAGCACTGACTTTGATCGATGCATTATACACATAAGTATTCTACCTTTCAGTAGGTTCATGCTCTTTAACATTCCCTGTTCAATGCAGTTTCTTTCGTTTCTTCTTAACTTACACCACCCTTTATTTCATCTAATATCTTTTGCCCTGGTCTTTTCCTCTCAATGTATTCATCCGCTTATAAATATTTCTTTAGCATTTATTTCTTCTAACACTAAAATTCAACGGATGTTTGTGTGTTATCAATATAGCATCAATTATATCCAAAACAAAGAGAAGAAACAAAGAGAAATGTTCCTCATTAGGGGCAGGTTCTGATATTATGTTATAAAGGAAGATATCACCTAGCACTTTTCGTCGTCTTTAAGAATTAAACAGATTCATCAAACATTTGAGAAAGATTCTGAATACAATACAAAGTGGGTACAAATTAAGTAAACTATTTCCACCTCACTCTTCGAAAATTCAGGTCTCACGTGTTTAACCTTTTCCAAGGTCATTAAAACACATTACTACTACTTAAAAGATAGCTTCCAGTATTTACTGCCGCCAACAATTCATCAAGGGGCCATTTGAAGAGATGAAATGCTTGATAAACATCTGTTTACCCTCGCGTGAGTGATTTAACTTCACCAGCACTCATTACAACCGAGCCACACTGCATTAGCACCCATCCGCACTCCGCAGCTAAACAAACTTCTAAAGATCCCTATTAGCGAAACGCTGCCTCTGAGGCAGGGCATCGAACTGAAAACTGAAAGAGAAAACAAAATTTTTTCTGAAGTGAATATCAAAAATATGGAAATTCTTAAACCCGAACCAAAACCGAAAACCGTCACTTATCATATATCACCTGTCACTTCGATTTTCGGTTCCTATCAATTAACAGTTAATGATGGTTTGCTAAACGTAAGTAATTACCATTTGCCACTATTACTTTGTTGTAGTCTACAAATTTTGTGAGATATAGTGTGTATGAGAAAAAGCTAGAGATAAAAAAGTAAACTTTGATAGGGATATAATATTACAGTTGTCGAAGCGAAAAAGCTATTCGAACCGGTTGGACGTTGGCAGAAGGAGAGGAATCGGAATTTTAGTTTTCGTTGAACCAGAGCGAAAACCGGGACGAAAAATATTACGGTTCGATGCCCTGCTCTGAGGAATCTCACCGAGAAAGCATATAAAATGACGCTAAAAGCTATCGAGAACGGCTTAGAAGGGAAAAAAAAACCTTAGCAATGCTTCCGAGCAATTAGACCGATGGTGACAGAGTTATATTTTGCTTGGGAACACGTACATTCTAGCTCCACTTTTTTTTACCAGAATTACCTCAAAAACAAAGTATGTGAAAATTGTGGAAACATCCTGCTCATATCATCCCCTAGTACATCTTAAAAATAGTCCGATGCGATTCGATATTTTTCCCGACTGGATAAATAGCATTTTCTACTTGACCTTCAACCACCGAACATTTCAGCCCGCCCAAAAAGAAATCAAAATACGGTATAAGAATCTGTCGTAAGAATTTAAAGAACAGCTAAGATTTTTTTATGATTTTTGGAGTTTTTATAGTATTAATCAACATAACCATTAGTGGTTATTTCCGTTCGCCTTTTTATAAGAATCTGTAAATGGAGTACTTTACTCAGATCCGAATCAGAAACTTTAATACTTGCGTCAGAAGTTTAACCAAAGCTTTTCGAACTTCGTGTTATCTCTTAGAAGTTTAAAAACACTCCGTAAGCCGTCTTTCGGCAAGCGGGACTCAGAAACAAACGGGAAGCTCCGGATTACCTTGGGAAGGCCCAAGGATCACTTCGGAGACAAAGCCTCCATCCTAAGGGGGTGCTTCTCCCCTGCTTCTGGAGCTTCCCGTTTGTTTCTGAGCGCGAGTTCCACTTGCCGAATGACGGCTTACGGAGTCTTTTTAAACCTCTAATTCATAAACAGCCGTGTTCCAACTATCTTTTTCTCACAGCTTCATGTTATCTCCTCGATTTTTTTTCATAATCATACAAAAAGGGCACATTTGACAAACAAGGCGATATGAAAGCACTGCAGCTATCGAGCTTTACGACGGGAGAGCCCATCTTCCAAACAAGGTGCCTGCAGTTAAACGAACGAGAGTTTTCACTCGTGACCGGAAGACCACCGGTGTCGTTGGCAGTATCCTGCGACGGGAACGCGGCAAACACTGATGCGGAGATTGAAGTATTTTATTGGAAGGCGCGTGAGCAGCTGAAAGGAATCCATAGGATGAGGAAATGTCGCCAAAGTCAACGGCAAAGGAGAGAAAAGCGGGACGTTAGAAGAGAACGCTCCCAATGGGGCATTAATGGGCAATGAATGGCTGGAGAATTCGATTGCAACGCCTCAAATTGGGTCGTTATGCAGGCGAGAGCCAAGAACGCTCTTCGAAGACCCCGGAAGTGATAATGTAAGCGGTTCGGAGTGGATCGTGAGGCCGAAGGAGTTAATGATGGAGAGAGGTGAGAAGGAACACAATGGAAGGAGAGGCTCTCCAAGGAGGAAGGTGGACTGAATTTGCCTCGTTAAGCGCCGATTTGAGTTCCAGAGGAGAACACATTGATCCAACGCAGCCACGCAAATCCCATAAACGCTTTATTTGACTGCTTGAACCTAAACAAAGGCCTCCTCTCGTGGCTGATTGGCGAATCATTTCTACGGCCGAGTACAAGAAGATTATCGTGGCTTTAACAGTTTCAAGTAAAGATACTGTTGCCAATTATGACTTATTATTACAAAAATGACTCTAACAGGAAGAATCCTTACTTTAATCATCATCGAGGGTTATCAATCCGAGGGTCTGTTTCTTGCAGCTCTGCAACACCCTACCGTTTTATATGTGTTAGGCGGGCTGAAATAATCGATTGTTGAAAGTCTAATTGAAAATGCAATCTATCCAAAGATCGAAAAACTTCGTACCATTCGCAATTTACGTATTTCCAAGATTTACGAGGGTGAGTTCTTAATAGGATGTTTCCATAATTTCACATTTTTCCCATGTAATTCTAAACATTAATACGTTTATCATAGCTAAACCTGAGTACCTTTCAAGCTTCGTTTATTGAACATAAAAAATTATTCTTAGAATTTAAATTCCTTAATAGGTATTCCAAATATCTCTGATTTTCTGGCTGAGTTTTACTCGTCATTAGATAGTATAGAAACGTTTTCTATCGAAATATTGAGACGTTCCTATTTTCCTTAATTATGATACGTTTACGGATTCGAACGGCAAGAATCTAGTAACAAGGCATCGATAGGAACGGAACCAAAAACTGAAATAAAACTATTTTTGTTTTCCGGGGTGAAAACCGATCCTAAACTGGAAAATTAAAAACTACAAACAAAACCGGAAACAATGTTCCGATCATCGGTTCGTTTTTTCATGAAGTTATGAAGCAGTTATACTGAATAAGCTAAACTTGAATTTTAACTCACTAATTAACATTAGATTTTGATAACAGAATTGTTCTTTGATTATATCTTTCGTGTCAAGATTTTTATTCTCAAATGTCATTAAAATATATTCTATTTATAGGCAACATATAATATAAAATATTGCACAGGGATTATTTTATCGGAGCGAACATAAAGGTATCGAACCCTTTCGACAGTTGCTACCGAAGAAAAATCGAATTAATTGAAATTTGGTGTTTTCATTGAGCTACAGCGACAACTGGGGCGAAAATAACTACGGTTTCACGGTCTGTCTAGGACTTACTTTTTTCCTTACATACTCGCAGGATCGAAACGGAACCAAACAGAAAACCGAAACCGCTAAAAATAGTTAATTTTTCGGTGCGAAAACCGAATAACTTGAATTCTTGAACCTGAACCGAAACTGGAAAAGAATATTTGTTCCGTTCTAATTTTCCGTTTCACCAGTGAAAATTTAGCAATTATTAAAATTTAATATAAAATTCAGCATAATTGAACGTAAATGAAAAAGCTAGAAATTATAAAACTAACTTTCAGAGAGATAAATTTTTCAATAGTCGGAGAAAACTGTTTCGATATTATGTGCAGTGAAAACAGAAATGAACCAGAATTAGCTTTTTTCGTTGAATCGGAACGAAAACCGGAGAGAAAAAATTAAGCTTAGAACCCCTTCCTTATTGCTGTTAGGTATACGACATGGAGTTGGAAGTGAAGTTGCCACCAAAATTGGAACATGGCTCCTAGATCTAAATTTTAATCTAATCCTTCGGTTGCAATCATCTGCCGCATCATGATTTATGGAGATAAGACGGTTTTTACTATTTTCCCTACTCACGCATCCCTGACCAAACGTGATGATGAAAGCGCAGTTGATTTCGCCATTCGGAATAAAATTAATTGTAAAAATGCCGCATTGAAGCTTGGAGGTGACAAGGAGAGTCATTTACTTCCCACATTTCGAATCAAAATACGCCTTAATATCAATAGGTTTTTACTCAATTTTGTTTCTGAAATGCAGTTTTCGTAGTTTGAAATGGTACATCGCCGAATTCATTTATTCTCACTGATTAAAATTCAATTATACAGCGAAATACTTATCCTCAATTTATTTATGATAGAAAATCGAATATTTTAGTTTGTTTAATTGAAAACTTAAAAATAGCGCAAACATCCGAAGCTCGAATCCGGTAGCAAAAATTTAAACCGATCCTTTCTGCGTCGGAACGAAATTTTTATTTCCGTAGATACTGGTTTATGTTTCGAAATCAGACACCTTTATCAGTTTGATAATTTATAGAAATATTGCTGAATAAATTTTGAAATTGGTTGCAAAAATGAGGTTCGTGAATATCCGAGCCACTAATCAAAGAGCGGTGCCGGTATAAATCACGAACGAATAACGCAGATGACAAAAGCAAAATCCGACGAGGTAAATAAAAAAGAAGAGGCGGGTTATGGAGCAGCAGTGGATTTATTGTGTAGCGAGAAGTTGCGCACTGGCGTGTTACTCCTGTCAAATCACCCTCGGGGCAATAAATTAAAAATTTTCTCTACAAACTGTCGTTAAGTGGGTTGACAGATATATGGCCGAAGCGGGAACAGTTACCGAAATCGTCTTTCGTCTGATATGAATATGTAAATTTGTTTTGCGAACTACTGTATATTAAAGAATAATTTTTGGCCTTCCGGAAAAATACTGTGCAAAGTACATTTTCCATCTGACTTGGATGTTAAATTTATTGCTAAAGAGAAATATACTCGTTGATGTATATAATTACGCCAGCTAAGAATCGCCGAAGTACTTTTTGTTAAGTCGAATTCAGAAAGCCAGTTTTTATTAATAATGGTGCAATTAAAGTTTTTCATAAGAGTGGGAACACTATTTTTTATATAAGTCTGAACCGTGGCTCTTCATATTTAATCGCACAATTCAATTCTTTGCCACAAAATCATATGCTAAGCTGGCCGGAGTTAAGGGAGCAACGATTGTATTTCCTTAAACATTATACATAGCTCGTTATAGTTTGAGGAAAGCTCCAAAAAGCTGTAGTACGGTAGTTTGGAGCTTTTCTCAAATTCTAATGCATTACGACAGCCATGTTCTTTTTCTTTATAGATTATATTATACATACCTTACTTAAAAAGAAGTAATTTAATACGAATTTACTTGCATAAAAAGAAAAATAATTAATATATATGAAAAAGCACACTAAATCAAATAGAAAATTATGATATTTAACATATTGGATCACACTTGCCAACAATATTTGCTTCGTTCGAAAGTCGTATCGTAGAATTCCGCGGGCCGCTTTCAGAACCCTTGATTCAAAATGAATAAAACGGCTTGGAATTAAAGCGGGATACATGCAGATGGAAGCCTGTCACTTTCTAACGCCGCGTTGCTTTATCAGTAAAGGCAAACTATCTGACTCACTTGCTGAGTGGCCCTCATTCCCTCCATAGAGCTTTTGGTGTCTAATGGTGGAGGGTTTAATGTTGAAACCACCCTCTGGTGGTTCAAATCATTGTACAGACATTTGTATTATTTCCTATTTATTCTGAACACAGAAATATCCTGTCCCATATTTTCAAAATAACGATAAACAGCGGCAGAAATAATAGAATAAATATAAGTTACAAATATTTAATTCGCAAAATGCAGACCATCAGGATCGCGAAGATGTTCTGGACGAGGCAACTGATACGCATTTTCTTATCGACTTATCATCGGCAACAGGAGAGAAAAACACGTATTGCCGCGCAATAAATCCGTCCATAAATCGCGAAGCAAAAAAAATTCTAGTAAACAATTTTGGGCGGAGAAGTAAGAAGAGTCGTTGGGGCATTTTTTGTCGCGGAGGTCTTTAAGTCTCCCGGTTCGGCAATGACTTGGCAAAATATTTTTTACCGTTAGATATTGTCTCGTAGAGTTTGAAGAATGCGCAGCATCGAGCGATAAGGTCTAAAAACTATGAAAACACACTCGAGAGGACCGAGGAGAGGAAATGGCACAAAAAATGTAGCGATGTATGTATGTTGCGCGCGGAGGGAAAAAAATAGGATGAGAAAATAAGGGAGAGAGGGTATAGGGAGCGGTGACACCTCTGCCGCTACATTAAACACGTATACGGGTGCGTGGCGATGCAGCCGGAGAAGAACGAGGAGATTTCGCAGGAACCCGATCTCTCCGATGCTTCCTGCGCCCCTCCCCACGACAAGTCTCGCCCCCGCCCCCTCGCAACCCGCCATTCGGAAAGAACTTGGGATCACTGCTGACCCCCGACTCCCCGAATTGATGACCTCTTTGCTTCGCTGCTACATTTCCAATTTTTTTTGCTCGAAAAATTCCCCCGAATCCCTTTCTGACCACTCGACTGTGTATTATACGTCCGTTCTTGTTCTCGAGAAAAAGGGGAGATTAATGGATTCGGTCACGGCGAAGATACAGACGTTCACATTTCACGAAACTTGCGCCATATATTTCCGGGGAAGTATCTTGAAAGGAGGAAAACACGCTTTCTTCCGATGATTCGGACAAATTCTTAGCTTCTGTTTGTTTAGAGTACTTTCGCTTACAAATTATTTCTGGAACAACCGCGTGGGGATGGTCTGGCGTTACAAGTGGCGTGTTTTATGCAATAGAAGATTGTGAAATGATGGGGGCAGCATTGTGGAGAGGCTCCTGCTTAGAGAGGGCTCCCGGAGACGAAACGGTCCGATAGATATGTACGCTCGGCGAAGAAAACAAGCAGGAGAAATCCTAGACGTCAGAATTACTCTAGAAAAGAAAGGTCGTCAAACCCGTTTGTGTTTTCGAAAACGCTGGAGAATCTATTTTCACGGAGAATTATAGATTCCGGCGCTATTATTTTTACTATCCTCAACTTGTGCAAAGTGGCGCTCGAAAACCTAAATCAGAGGACGGAAAAATTTTTTTTCGAAATTAATGCGAAATTAAGGAAGCTGTTTCCGAAAAAATATGTGGCTGGTTGGCAACTGGTTCCAAATAGTCATGATGAAAATAACGGCTTCGCTACGAGTTCATTGAATTTCTAAGTGACTCAAGGGCCGCACTATGATTATTAGTGGTCAAAGTTGCAATTTTTGGTTCCATTCCGTAATCATAAAAACTCCGGCTCGCTAAATGTTCCAGATGAAATTTTTAATAAAGCCATGGATTTTTTTTTCAATTGTGCTGAAGAGAAACTATAAGTTTTCTCGTTTAAAGAACGTTCCTGCGTAGGGTAAAAGTATACGGATATAGAAAATATTCAAACATAATTCTTAATGTAATAACGTAAATCAATGAAGAATAACAAGATTTAGTAGTAGTAGTATTGATAAAAGTGCTTCGACAGCGTAGGTCACTTTGCACGTAGGCTTCTAACGAAAATCGAACCCGGGACTGCTTTCATCGAAGTCGAACACGTTACACACATTGCTACCCGGGAGCCCATAACAAGATATAACATGGTACTTTAACCGAGGCGGAATCTAGGTTGGGCAAATATAAGCAGTAGGAAATTGAAAAACTGGAATAAAGTTTTATTTAAGTCGTATATATAAACATGTATCTAATTTTAAAATTGTGTTGATGTTTCAATTAATGGTAACAATGCAATGAATGCAACCATTTCTTTAGGCGGTGAGCGATTGTAAAGGGATAAATCCAAACCATCCGAAGGGGAATTATCGCGATTTAAACGAAGCACAGAAAGACGAATATAAACAATAAAACAAATTATCATGGCTATATTAAAACAGTCGTTGAGCTCACCTCATAGCCATCCAGCGAAGGGACAAAAGAAAAACTTCTCCTAGGCTTATCCAATTAAACCATCGAAATCGTGATTCACTCATCTAATCCGCGACCTCATTAATCCTAGGATACGCGTCCCAAAAGCATGTAACATTTATTAGCTTCGGCTGCGGACCTCCAGAGGGATAAAGGACCCGAGGAGGATCGTCCTCTTTACTCCGAACACGGCCAGGGTAAATGGACACCACCTTCGCCATGAAAAATTTGACCTAAATTATAGTCCGGGAGGGATAGGCCTAATATACCCTTCAAAATTCGCCATTGTGGAATTTTTGAGGAAAGACGCGCATTACAGGAAGATTAATTACGGAGAGGGCATCTCTCTCCGCAGGAAGATCATTTGGTACCCTTTCTTGTGTCTTACGATCCGTTCGAATTCTTTTGTCGAGCGCTTCTTTCTTTCTGCTTACCTCTTCTCACCTCTTTCCTCTCTTCTTCCTCCTCTTTCCCTCAGACCGCCGCTCCTCCCTCTCCACACTCCGCCGAATTGTAATTATGATAATGGGCTGAGATAAATCTTGCGCCGCGTCTGTCGTGATGCATGTGCGCTATAAATTCGCCGCTCTTTTTCCCTCGCCCTTTTTCCACCCTCTCGCGTCTTACGCTAAGACAATCTTATACCCCAGTTACTAAGCCTTATCTAAAAGGAGGGAAAAAGGCGATCCGAGGGGAGGAGGAAAGTTATTAGAGGAATGAAATGACGAAAGGGCCGTAATGAAAAAGAGCGCAAATTATTATCGAGATTATTTCGTCCGTATCAAGCATCGGAACATGGGTACAAGAAGGGATTGTCGCCGAAGAGAAAAGCGCCTGAGGTTTAATAGTCCGACCCAATCCTAGATTTGGAAGCAGCTCGATGGATACCATACATTTTGTAAAGTATTACGTGCGAAGTTTTACGGAGGGAATTAAAAGCTAGTATGAAAGGCTTGCTCCTTAAAACCTATCCAAGAGCTTCTCGAAGTGAATATTTTACATACTGGGTCTATACAATATAGGTTTAGAAATTCAAACTGTTTATTTCCATGCGTCTCTTTCAATACCAGACAGAATGAATCCTCGAATCTTATTTGAAGATGTCGGACAACTAACTTGGTTCGATCATAGGGAGTAACTTCTAATACCGACAACAATCTGACAAATAATTGCACTGTATCATTACACAAGTAATTTTTCAAATGCCTATTTCGTATTACACCCTAAATTATGTTTTAAATATTTTGATCAACTTGCATAAAATCTTTCCTCTATTCGATATGGGCTATGTGGTTATTGATGGAGTAGAAAGTTATTATATAAAAGAGAAAAAAATTTAGTTCTTCGTTAGTTAGATAAAGAAAGAATTTGTAGTTATTGCATAATTTTTTGCTAATTATTGTGTATTTTACAAATTGATCGGTTGATAGATAGAAGATAGAAAAAAACAAGAATTTAGTCTCATCTTATTTTTTCAACATTTTATAAATAATATTTAAATTTGCAAATATTGAAACCGTGATTATTCTTCGATATTTAATTTCGGTTACATTAGTACTAGTAATGAGAAATAAATAAAAATGTCTCCCTTGTTATGAACTCATCCCTGCCTAGAGACAAGTAGAGAAAATTGAAAGGAAATGTTGAAATCTTCAATTGTTGCAAGTTCAAATGTTGCGGTCTTTAACCGGATGTTGACGATCCGTGTTAAAGACTCTCAATTGAAGACCCGTAAAGACTTATTATCCAAATTCACCGGGAAAGCATTAGATCTTTTTATACCACCTCGTCGGGAACAAACCATACCTTGATATTGGCAGGCAGTAAAACATAACTTTTCAATAGTTACCTATAACATTTTATGTCATAGTTACAGTAAGTAATATGATATAATAAATTCAATGATATAAGAAATGCTGCCTATTTGTATTAGCTAACTGTTACTACGTGATCAAATAACACGGAAATATAACATATTGTTTGGTCAATTTATTTCGTAAAATTACCCTGAAATATGCCGTAGCTAACGTTACAGGGTTGGCATCGTATAACACTATATCTACTTAGACGATAAGTCAAAACAAGGTAAGCACTAGAATTTCTTACGAGTAGGAAATAATAAATTTCATCGAAATTTACATTCCGGAAATACATAATTAATTAATTTAGTAGCACCTAAGAAAGAGAGGGTAAACTTTTTTCGATTAAATTGATGTCCGTGGAATATGAGAACAATATTTATACCTCTAGATAAGCCGAAAGTTTCAGTGCTTGAACACAGTCATGCAGAGGACATAAAATTCAACGTCTGAATGAAAACGTCAGATTATGATCAGTGGAACGAGTGAAAAAAGTGGAAAAGATAATTTTCAGGTATCGTGGGCAGGGTGCCATTGTTTGAGGTTTCAATACGCCGGAGATTGTGAGGGGAAAACGGGAAATGAAATGGGCGAATGGAGGGAAGGGTAAAGGAATATGGTGGTGTGCGTGGGAGGTGATTTCAAGGCGCTAGTGTAAGGCCGCTCCTGACCGCCACATTCAACAAGTGAGGTTATCGCTGGGCAGAGACTGACCCCTCACCCGCGACTCACATTTCGCGCTCAACTGACATTCAATGGTCTTCTCCCTTCTCACCCTCTTTGCACCCTCTTCCTCATTGCATATCTGAACTCTTCAACGCCTGCCGAATCCCTCGCCTTCGCCCCTTGCGTTGATTGCTGAATAACTGATAACAATCCGCTTGGAGATAGATTTCAACATTAGAGGCTGATTTGCAAATATATACATTCATAACATTTATTTTTTATTTCTACCTCAAACAAGCAGACTGAGGTAAATGCTTAAGCAACGCTCATTTGGCAACAAGTTGGGTAGCGAGAAATGTACTTGAGAAATGGGTCTTCAGTAGATTAATATCATTTTAAAATACTGCGAACATACATCAACCAAGCACTATATTATTATTTTAGTAATCATATTTCATTTCGCCCACTTCCAACTGACCAAGTGCCACGTGATTCATTCATAATGTAGCCGCATGAGCAGATGAAATGAAATTTGGAGAATAATTACGTCCATTCCCGTTTTACCACCTAATGAGGTAGAAAATATTCTGGAATTTTCCTTAGAAACAGAGGAAATATCGTATTTAAGATGGGGAATTCCAGGCATTTTCTGACAATTTATTGAAAGAAATTTATTTATTCGTGCTCCGATCATATTGCTGTGACATTAATGACATAGGTATTTTATAAAGAATAATTTCAATTTTTTGTGGTTCACAAGCAAGGTGAGAAAGGGGTCCCTACAATTAGTTCCAATTCTTTCACAGTTAAATATGTACATAAAATAATAATGTAGTAAAAATTCCAATTATCCCAAATTTCTGATATGCATTAACGCTGCTTACATTTTAAATATTAATAGTTTAGAAGTATATCGAAATCGAATATATTAAAGGCGATAAAGAAAGCATAAACGTCTACAGAAATCACATGCTGGTGCTGCTAAATGTATTTATTTGGTGGAAAACTTACTGATTTATGAACTGGCTTAAGTTATTCGGTGATATTTATCAAGCGTAATCTGGCGATGTTTGAGTTAATATCAATTACAGGGTTTCACATGTTTTCGATAAAAATAACTCATCCATTAAATTGGCAGTTTAAGGCGCTAATAACCGATAACGGTAGGATCACCAAGGCCACCAACGGAAAGTTCTAATGCGATCGATAACTAAGTGATCTATAAGATACTTAGAAACGGTATTTAAACCCATGAGTTGACCATGGCAGCACCAAATCTCTAACTCACGGTCATATTCTTAATATTATTTATAGCGTTAACGTTTTAGTGAATTGTGAATGAATAATAACGTGTTAGTGAATTGTGAATGAAGAAATGAAGAGGTCAAATGTAAATTTAAGGAAAGCTTTAGAGGGAGATGTGTATTTTTACTTTAAAAATTTCAGAAGTAATTTTATTTTACCGAAATGAATGATTATGATATTTTTCTACAGAATTCTGCCATAGCGTCAGCTTCTTTGCTAAATACTTAAGATCAATCATAGTTTTCATCATAGAAATATATTCCTTCTCATGCAGCTGAGGATTTCAGCTCTCTTTTTGAGTGCATGTGCATTGGCGTTAAATTGCAGCTATCATTAGTATTCATGCACTCAGGTGCAATGGAATTGCCCGTTGCGCAATTCCATTGCACCTGAGAATTAAAAGTTGGACGATAATTTGCCACCCAGGACGATCACGTATCGATGTTAATTGATTTGATTCTCAAGTATTCCTTGAGTCGGGTTCATTTGTAGCTCCTTGAATAGACTTGATGGATTGGACGTGTATTAAGAAGCCATTTGACAATGGAGGCGTGAAATTACAAGCTCTTAAGGAAATGATTGCCTCAGGAAAACGAGACCTTAGTATGGAATAAAAAGCGCGTTAAAGAAATGATTGCCTTCGTTAAGAGACGCGACTGAATGAAGGACTTCATGCAAATGTGGCTAATAAAACATGTGTAAACAGAGCGGCAAGGGAAAGGGTCTTGCGTCATTATGCATTAAATGGGATACCTATTTATATAATTCCATTATATGATCCAAGATGAGTTAATTTATTCATCCTTCAATTCATTATTTTTTTCTCGATCAAATATGTTTTTACTTAAAGTAATTATGCGAAAAGCTTCATAACAAAGTTTGAGAGTCTATCAGGTGAATCCGAATCGCAATTTACCGACAAAGTCAGCGGATTCGGTAAAGAAATCACTAGTTAGTAATTCAACATTTCAATGTAAAAATACTTGCAATTTTACTTTTTAAATGAGCCTGGTAGTACTGTTAGGTGTTGCAATTTTGCTACGGTGGGAGAGCATGTTGAAAACTTTGTTGCTGAAAATTTTGGTCATTTTCATTTACGGAGATAGATGTTTCAATCGTTTAGAAACGTTTACAACATCATGCGAACATTCCAGGATAAAAACATTGCTTCGCAAATTGGACTTGTGCATACACTTCCATACCATTTCATCTCAAAACCTCATCGTCGTGGACACAATGACGTTTCAGAATGTATCGACATCAACAGAATTACGAGACAAAGAAAAACAATCAACAGAATACTCGTACACTAAATTTAACATATCGAAGAATAAGCACATCGTTCGCATACTTGACTAAATTTTCGGCGAGAAACAGAAGCAGTCCCAATCTGATTCGCTGATGTAATAAACATGTTGAAGCCTGGCAAGTTAGAAATGAGGATCAATTATAAATTCCTACTGTGTCATTATTTACTATTTAAAAAATTGCTTCTTGCCTGCATCACATAAAATGAGGGAAAGTTTTACTTTTTAATCTGAATTCTTCCACGCTCCTGTAACTTTCCTGTTTGCCTAGAAGCCGTATATCGTCAAAGGTATTAGAGCCATTATCATTCCATCACGCCACCGTATCTCAGCAATATTTCTCTGGGTCAATAGGAGACCGCCCCATGCGTTGAAAAAATAAAAAAATGTGAATACTGTTCGACGGCTACGGTTTGGAATGATTCGTACAAAATCCAGGAAATAGAGGATTTTCTCCTCTTGAACATTGCTCTTGGAGTTTCTAGAGACTGATGGTGCAAAACTGGGATATTTACTTGGAGAATGAAAAACCCAGGACAATCAGAAAGCAATCGGGAATTTACCGGGACAAATCCGGGGCAATACTCATTTTAAGTCATCGTAGTAGTTAGGAGTATTGAAATAATCGTAACGAGCTTCTTTTTTCGTTTCTCAGTTATTGCAGACATTAAATCGGTTTCTAATTTATTTATTGTTTGAAAATTGTGAATATTGAATTAAAATTGAATGAGTATGAAATGAAAATTGAATGATTATGGAATGAGTATTGAACGAGTAGTGAATGAATAATAAATGAATATTGAATGAAAAATGAACTTTCATCGAATATCGAATGAATATCGAATAAATATTGAATGAATATTGAAAGAATATTGAATGAATGTCGAATAAGATTTTGATTGAATATCGAATGAATATTAAATGAACATTCTCGCGCCAAAAACGGAGGCTGTCTGATGAAGCTACATTGTTTGTGATTTTACTCTTTACATTCTGTTTGGAGTAGGTAGTCACACCTTATCAGCCATTATTCAACAAGTTCGTTGTACATGAAAAATGTACAAAGAAATCCATTTTCCGGACCAATTTTAGGCTATAATCCTTCTTTATTCGATGAAATGATTCACATTAGCGCTGATATTACGTTCATCCATGAACACAGTTCAGTGATAAAAAAATGGTTCAGTTAATTAATCGAAACTGAAAGTAATTCCATCGGAGAATTCCGAAACTATCGGGATATTTGTCCCTAAATTACTTTCGGGGTCCCAGGGAGAGGTGATTAAAATCAGGGACAAATCTCAGAAAAGCGGAATGTCTGGATACCCTAATCGTTTCGTACCCTCACAGAGTTTGGTCTCACTTTTAAAATACTGATAATGAAACTCGTTACTGTAATCTTGTATTGGAAATATTGGTGTGACAGAAAAGAGGAGTGGCAAAAAAAATTAAATGAGCATGAGTGTGAGTGACATGAAATAGAGAGAAAGATTAAAAATGCTTGCTGAACGCAAATGATAAGACCCTGATGGAACGCACGCAATCTGCGAAATGACAACGAATGCACGGAAAGATGTATCAAGGTAATTTAAACAAGAAATTCGCAAGCACTGGAAAGTATGGGGGGTAGCATATATAAACGGAGCTGCTATCTTGTTTACCACGAAAGGTAATCACTAGAAAGTTATTCACGTGTGTGTAAGTCTTTATCGCTCGCTGGGATGGTGTCAATCTTTTAAAAGAGCCTTTAAGAGTCGTGGAAACAGCCTCAATAGGCAAAAGGATATGAGCGCTAGGGAAAAGGTGTAAGTGAGAGTAGCTATTTGGTTTCCGGGAGCAATTTCGTAGCATCATTAACAAGTTCTGTACAGCAGCACAGAGAGAGAGAGAAAGCTAGGTGTGGAGGGGGGCATAAATCCTTTTGGATTCGTGCGTTGGATAAACGCCGCCTCTGGATCTTTTTTCCCGCACGGCGGGGGCGTTAATTGACCGCACGCGACATGTCCGCCGCGGCGCCCCTATGCATCACCCGAGAAATTCGTTATAGCTGCGAAGCGATAAATACCGGGAAATGAGCGCCAAGTTTATCGGAAAGAGCCGGCGACCCCCCTCGCAACTGCGGTTCACATCTCTCCGCCTCCCGCGAGCCTATCTCGCTCTCGCGGACTCCCATCCTCCCCCTCCGCCCCGGGGACTCACTCTTGTTTTCATAAACAGAAGGCTGATTTAGTGCGGCCCAGATGATGGACAATGCATCCGATGTGCCGTATTGTCCCAATCCGATAGTGGATTATAATTTTCTCCGCCACGGAGGAAACGCGGCGCATAAACTGAGCGGGAATAATGGCAGAGAAATATTGGGATTCCGGAATCCGACGCGGCGTCCGCTTCGCCCGTGTCTCGATCCAGGCACGCCCTCGCCTATGCTTGCATTCGCTAGTTTCGCGATTTTTACGAGATGGTTTTCCACCTCTATTTTGTCACGACGATGCATAAAAGTAATTAACGGCCGCTGTGGAAAGTAAGATAGATGAAATGTGCGAGGTAGGTCTAAAGATAGCGAATAGGATGGGAAGGAAAATAGAGGGCGAGAATCGTGGCTTAATTGATTGAATGAAGACGAATAAAAGAGAGTGGGCTGAGCAAACTTTGAGAAATGGTCAGACTGATTTAAGCGGTATTATGTGACGCGGTTAAGACAGATGGAAGTAAGATAAAGGTCTTTTCTGACGTTATTAATCCAAGAGATAGTTATCTGGAGACATATGGAAGGGAGGTAAGTCAGTTATTTACCAAGAACGAGATCAAAGCTAACAAAGAAGTAAGTGCAATGCTTACAATAATGGATGACGGAGGGTAACTTTCCAAAATAGCTTTTGTACGTATATTAGAAATTGTAACCGCTAACCCTCATAGCCACCCGGATATCCAAGCACGGCTATGTAATGCATTTTCGAATGATAGTGATCATATTAATGTATTTTTGATATTATGAAGTATTAGATATTTTATAAATAAATATTTAAACATAATATAAATAAATGCAAGAATTAAAAGTACTGAAAAAACTGTCTCGATTTTGTGGCTTTTCTCGGAAAACACTTAGCAGAATTGGAGAAGTCTATCACACTGGTATTTTGACTTCATTTAAATATATAACAGACTTATTTATCAGTCAACTAAAAGATTAATTCTTATTAAATTAGGTTTCCATTAGTTTCAATTCCTCAAAATTACAGAAAACATAAAATTAAATCCTCCATAATTCATTATATTTTTCTTGTCGAAACTGCGGATGTGGAATACGAAATACATAAAATGAAGTGATTAGTGCGGAAGTTGAAATCCCGATTTTTTCGGTGAAACAAATCAGTTTTTTTCGCTCCGTATTTAGAGTTTTCTGGACGGGAGGCGGCAGCCGGAGCAATCGTGCAATAATATCGAGCGGGCGCATCCTGCCAAAAGCGGCGTTGCAATCGTAAATTTTCAATTTAGCCCGCCATAATTTATCTTTCGATATCACGATCGCGTTTTTGACAAACTATGCCGGATATTTGGCTGAAAAAATTCTTTCAAAAGGTACGAGTCGATAAAGTCCGGTGCAGCGCGGCCGAAGGTGAGGGAGAGATGGACGAGGAGCGAGGGAGGGAAAAAAGGCTCGGAAAGCACGTTTCGCTGGCAAACGTGTTTCTATTTTTATTGCTCCGGCCGGAGTGGGGGTGGCGGCTTAGGCGCCAGCGGAGGCATGGAAGGTAGGCCCACGAGTGTTAGCTGCGTGGGTGGCAAAGCTCTCCTGCATCGAGGCGGAGTTACGTGATCGCCGGATGATCCCTCTAAGGAACCCAAGGACGGATCCCACTAATCATGCCAGGTATTTGAGAGATAACCAGAGGACGTTAAGTTGCGTCGTTACGCAATTCGAGATTTTCAGCGGGTGCACTCTATTGTCACCTGACCGGAGAACCAAATGGAGGGACGAGTCGGAAGATCCTAATTCCCTGGTGTCGCGAACATAAAATACATATCCATAGGCTTGAGCGCAGATTTATTTCTCTGCGTCGCGAGGGCGAAGCTAAAGGACGATAATGAATGCGATGCTTCATCAAGTATAATGCTTAGAATTATCATGGTAATGGTAATGGTGAGCCGAAAACGTGGTCAACCCTCACATTAGTCCGTGTAAACCATCGAGTTAAATCACGCGGTAATGAATTTCAATGAATCAAAGACAAATTTCGGTAGATTTTAATAACGAAAATGCATGGATATACTTCTTAATTTCAGGTTTCTTTTTTCTTTCTACTTTTTTTTCTTTTCGCTTCTTTCACCAAAGAAGGATCTTTCGACAGTTCACACAATATGCAGCCTTTACCTGTTCAAATAAATCGTGCTTGAAATGAGGACAATCGCAAAAATTACGGACTTACTTTCCCCAAAAACAGCTGAAATTACTGTGGGAATACTATCATCCAAAATAATACCCCGCACGTGTTTTCTTGAAGAGAAAGTGATCCCCAATGTTACAAAAGAGATTACCCTGCCAAAACTCATTTCCGACTTAGGCAATCTTGAATTTTCACATTCTGTGATATCCGTATTATGGTTAAGGTTCACGCGAAAGTTGTTACAAACTAAAATAATTGGTGAGATATGTTTAAAAAGGAACATTTTTCGCGGCCTCTATTATATTTGTTACTTTCAATAACACGCAATATCACTCCAGTATTCCCGTTAAAATCTGTCAGTGGAACATTTGCATTCAGCATTATGACCAATGCTGCAACGTTCTCCAAGCGAAGTCTGAACGATCTTTATACTAGTTATGCTGGAAATATCTAAGAGGCGGCTAAAATAAAGCAAAGTGTAGCTGCACCGCAAAATCAACTCATCTATCTGTAAGTACTTTGCTTGCTAAAATGCAAAGAGTTTTAGCGAATCAGCCAATTTTAAAAAATCCTTGTTAGCAAATGAAAGTGGGTATTTCTTTCTTTACATTTTCATAAACAATTTTAAATTAGATACATTACTAGGAAGTAAGTTTCCTAACATTATAACTCTTACAAATAATTCAAATTTATTTTAGTACCCTCGATGAACAAGGTAGTAAAAATTCCGACATTTAGACCCATTTTTTCCAATGCTACTTTGGTAAAGGCGTAAGGAACAACATATAGGATCATAAGACAATCCTTCCTTCAATTCATATGAAAAATTCCTTGACCATTATCAAAATATACCGCTGAAATAATAAAGATACAATCTTTCGAAGTCAACCGACCACCGGCGTCTTAACATCATTTTGGAAACAGCCTCTTTCAAGAGTTATTCCTGAGTCCATAGTGTTGTCTTCGAGAATACAAAGAGGAAGGAGTAAAGCAAATATTTGCTGTGAAGGAAGGGGCGTGGTTTGGACGCAGTCGCGTCTGCGGAAGGCCTCGTCCTTTTGGGGCCTCCGCCTTCCAAGAGACCAGCATGTCAAAGCAAACAAATGACTGGCGATCAGCAGCACATAGGTGTTGGAGGGGTGACAGGTGGAGGAGAAGGATAGAGGAGGGCTTTTGGAGGAGCTGCGAATGGACAAGTTGTACTAAGTAGGTGCTGCGCAGTTGGAATGGCTTCGAGGACTTTACGAGGACGTCTCATCTTACTTCGTGCACTATGAGGTGAAATAGATCTAATTTCCGGAAATATCTCAATTTACCGCAGCAAAAATACTTTTAAATCCACATCTGCACATACAAACATCTAAACAACATTTTTTCCTTGTCATCATCGTAGTGCGTTCGAGGAAAGGAAATGATTCCCATGATTATAGTTGCAGAATTGAAATATATTACACGCTTGTATATTAGAAAATAACATTTTCAAAATTATGACTATCAATCGGATCATTCAATGGAATTTCACAAACCCTCTCATATGCTTGGTCATCTGTCGCTATAAAAGAGTAGTTTCAGAATCAATAATGATGATTTTAATTTGAATATAAAAGATGATAATTTTACTTATCGTGTTTAATTTGACGAAAAGATTCTTCCCAGCCCTTTAATTTAAAAACGTTAACATCTAATAGTTCACTACTTTGTGACGAAACACTTGACGTAGTAAATTTTCGCTTTGCATTCTTGACATAAACGTTGTCTATATTTGTGTCTTGGTGCATCTATGTTGCTGTTTTTTTCTTTTCTTTTACTTTCCTTGTTTTACTTTATTTGTTCCTTTCCTGCATATAACAATTCTTTTCTTAATAATTTAATAATAAAACAAAATGACAAGATTATTTGTAGTTTCGTTTTATTTACTTTTTGTGTTAATATCACGAACGTATCTGGCTGTGAATCCAATCATACAATGCTCTAAATGTAATTTTCATTTACGTACAACTTTCATTGACAAATAATACTTGCGTTCTGATGTATGCTGCGTACGTTAACAACTTTTGTAATATTTACTATTCTGTATATAATCTATCTCGCTCTTGATTTTACTATTTCCTACAACTTTTGCAGGTTTTTCACGCCAACCTACACTTCGTGGGTGCTTTCCCGCGGTGCAAGCATTTTTTCTGTGCTAAAAATTAACTTTCTTTTCCTCCACAACACTTTCGTCTTTCTTTCCTTCTTTTATATATATTTCCACTAAGTTTGTTAAAATCTATACATACTGCAATATGATATCTTATATCACGTTCTATTTTCGTATTTGTAGATTATTTTCACAATTTTTAAACGGAAGAAGACACACTACTCCCAATTTCGCCCAATAAAGATGGTTTTATGTATGCATACCAATAATTATTTCATTTTTGGTGTACACCAATAATGGTGAAAACAGTTTATGGCAATTCTATTCGCGTCACCGAAACAGCTTTTCAGGAAGCAATTATTTTGCAATTTGCTTCGGTTGGAGCTCAACTAAGTTGTATCTAACAGATAGGTAAGTTAACTTCCCATACAGTTTTCTATGCCATGCTTGGTGTGCGGGATACATAAGGGAAAGGGGAGCGAAAGCAAACCTCGACTTATGCAATCCAATCTTCGAAGAAAACAATTCTGCCTTTTAGAATATTCGCCCTTTCATGCGATTTCCATCGATAGCTCGAGAATGATTTTGCAGCGCGGTCGGCGTGTTCGCGCACGATTCAGCTCGGGGATCTTTATCAAGTGCAGAACAACACTTTCAATTAAAGCACCGACCGCATGGCGATGATCTCATTTAAAAGTTAGGAATGACACGCCACACATTCGTGGAATGAAAGGAATCCGCGCGCCGCCGGCCGAAGGGTCACGAACACGCCGAATGGCGACGTTAACACGAAGTTGCACAAATGTCTGTCCCTTACGCCGCACATGCAAGATCCCCAATTAAATTCCTTCCAACACCACTCAATTTCCGAAAGTGTTGCGGGAGACTAGGGTGGAAATACATCTTGCGTGAACCGGACAACTCAATGATCCTATTCTCGGAAAAAAATTTAGCGCAGCTTTCATTATTTACGAGTGATCAGAATCAAACTGGATTCATCACATTGGTACAGTTTAAGAAGTATTCAGATTGAATCCATCGAGCATCGATTTATCATGACGATCAAAAAGTAATTAGAGCTAACGCAGTTGGCGTAATAAATTCACGTATTACGAAATAACGTAATAATTATCAATTTTTGCAGAAATAAAGGGGAGAAAAGGTAGTAGGAAGGCAATTCAGTCATCGGGTAGCAGACTAATTTCTTTGATTCTTGAAAAATTCGGCCGTACTATTTTTAATATGTCTACTACAACTAAAATGATGGAAAATGTTCGCGGAATCTTGAATTTGAATGAAATCCTTCTCCGAAGGCTGTTTTTCCAGATCAGATAATGAGGATTGTAATGTTAATTGCTATAGAGCAACTGTTTAATAAAAATATCTAAAACACTTATTTTCGAAGGTATACCCATATAAAAAATGTATTTTGTATGCTTGTATTCGTTTTCATTTAGCTATTCGAAGCTATATTTTCAAAACTGTCCTCTGCTCATTCAGAAATGGGGATGATTAATTGCGAAGATATAGGTTAATTTCTAAATATAGAAAAAATTATTTATTTATTTCATGTGATGACTATATATAGGCTTTCCGCTGGGTAGTAGTCATAGTCATTCAAGGGGCAATATTAAAGATGAACATTCCTGCCTGGTAGTCACCCTCGTTGGGAGGAAAACCCCTCCAAAAACCTCCTGAAGGAAGTACGTCGTATATTGTTAAACAATGAATAATACAATGCGGTTGATAAATTGTTAGCAAATTTACAATTCCAATTTACAATTTTAATATTCAGCATAGTGATGTAACAACAGGTGAATTTAATCATGTTTTTATACAATATTAACATACATAACATACTAGATGCAGTATCAAATGTTTCTCATTTTACAAAATCATTTTAATTTTTACTCATAGAAACATTGCAGGAAGAGGGAAAAGGTTGGAAAACCTTATCAGGTAAATTGTTCTATTCCGTTTTTCCCCGATTTAGAAATGAATGTTTACAAATATATGTTCTTTTCTTAATCCTTCGGTGGAGTGCCATCGGTTATCGATATAACTAAGTGTGGACTTTACATTTATGAACCTGTCTCCTGAGATAATCATTTCCTAGCCTTTTTGCTGTACGTCTTGTTTCTAATTTTTCCCCATCAACTCTTTGATCATAGTAGTTACGTGAACAAATATTAAATGCAATGAAAACAAAGTTTGACTTCGTCCACAGAAATTATATTTGAAAAACAAGACCGGTTTCGGAGCTCCTTGAGGTAGATGTCTCGAAAACGGTCGTGTCTTTCAAATAAAATTTCTGCGGGCATAATCAAATTATTTTTTACTGCACCAAATGTGAACAAGTTCCACCAGATATCGCCAGAACTAATTAGTTGTAGTGAATGCACTTTATGAACTAATAACTTAGGCTAAATTAAGGAGCCAGAGAGACGGTTTTAAAACACATCCACAAAAACTCCGTACGTAGAAATACCAATAAAAACTAACCTTTCACTTGAGCTAAACGAATTCCATCTCGTAAATAATCGGAGAGTTTTTACACAATTACAAAAGTTAATGTTTTAATGCAATGCATTCACGCCTTCGTACGCACAGGCGTAAAAATGATAGGGTTAACGCAATAAATTAACCGCATTATGGCATACTTTACTCAAGCTCTCCTCCCGGATTTACGGCACCCATTTCTGCCATTGATACACCATCGATCTGCATCAACAAAATCCAACCTTCGCACGCTAAATTATCGACTCGTTCGGGTTAATTTCCTCTCCTCTTTACGTCGCATAATGAATGTTCGGCAGATAATCAGAGAGACTTGGCCCGTTTCTCCCACCCGATCGCGTCCCACCGTGTGGGAAATATAAAAGCGCAGAGTCCTTGAGGGCTGCATGCTTGGCAGGGGCGAAGCATCTCCGGAGGTGCTGCACCCCCTCCCCCGCCCGCCAGCCGCCGTGAGTAACGACGTTGCAAAATTCGACGGCGACTCTCTTCGGAATCGATAAAACCGCGCTTTGTGCGAGATGTGGCAACGTCGCGGCCCTATATAACTCTCCGCAAGAGGGTTTTAAGAGCGGGGGAGGACGGGGGAGAGAGAGATATGGCGTTGAATCGACTCGAAATGGGACACATAGGGAAAGAATAGTAACCCTCTCTCTCTCCATATTCATTCACCTTCGATCATCCGATTTCTCGGCGGCATTAATTAAAGCCTCCATTCACCCGTGGAGAAACCGTGGCGTAGGTATTTTATTCACTTAGTCGGTATGCGCCTTGTTTTTTGCGGCCGCCGAAAGCGCAACACTGTGGCACGCGAGTTTAACGAGTTTCCAGGGGTGAGAAATGGCGCACATCGCAAACATTCCGGCATGGCACGGCTTAAAAACGGAATACGAGATTATTAATTTGATTTACGGCCCAGTCATTATCATAATAAACGGCCCTTTTTTCGCTCCGGTTCCGAACGGAATGAATAAATGGAAAAAAAAGATTAATAGGACGAGAGCGATAATTATCAATCCGTTTTCCGGTGGAATTATCTTTCGCGTAGCGATGATATAATCGGCGAAATATCTTTCCGTCGCGTGGACCGAGAGGGGGTTGTAAACGGGGAAAGGGGCATTCCTAAGAAAAAAATGAGGGTGAACTGATTCGATGTAGTACGTTAGTTATTGAGTCGAATAACTCAATCGAAGGATGATTGGGGGGATGGTCAACAGCTGAGCGGAAGTTTCTAGACCTTTGTTTCATGCTGGGTTCTCTTACGAACGAGGGGATGGCACTTCCGCCTTTGAATGTTCCTGGGTTCGAATTGTATGGATTTCCTTATCATTCCGATATCGCTGAAATAATTACATGAGTGTGGAACAATATTTTGCAACCGGTGTGATGCAACTAAGTTATTGGTACGCCGCTCAAATTACAGTAGTTTTATTTATTTTATTTTATTTATTTATTTACGATACATAAATAATACAATTTACCAAGATTTATAAAAAATAAACATCTTAGACATAAGGGATTCTTGCGATAGCCAAAAGATTACATAACCTTGTCCGGCTATCTATTGTAGTATTTCTATTGTAATATTTCTATTGTAATATTTCTATTGTAATATCTAGTTGTATTTTTTCTTCATAAATGAGTTCTCTGTTATGGGATATATTTTTCGGTTAGTAGGAGTTCGCTGGGATGATAATTACTTTACTCCGCTAGTTGGCAGGTATCTCCAGAAAGATAGTTTGTATGTTGCTCAATAAATTACATAAGGGTGTAGAAAAATATTTCATTACCGGTGTGCCGCAACTAAGCTATTGGTGCGCCGCTTAAATTGCAGGAGTTGTATATATTTCTTCACAAATGGGTTTTGTATTTTGGGATATATTTTTTCGTTTAGTAGGACTTCATTAACTTTCATTAACTTCATTTAACTAATTGAGTCCAGTAGTAGGTATGTATCTCCCGAATCATAGCTTGTATGTTACATATGTACTGAAAAAATTGCAAGAGTGTTAAAGAATATTTAGTAACCAGTTTGCCGCAGCTAAACTCTTAGTGTGCCGCTTCAATTGCAGGAGTTGTGTATTTTTCTGCAAACATGAGCTCTGTATTCTGGGATCTATTTATTCGTTTGGTAGGAGTTCGTTGGTGCAATACTAAATTACTCTGCTCCACTAGTTGGTATCTTCTTTATTCTATTCGAATTAAGGCTAACATTTACGATCCTCTGGCTTAGTGGTTTCGTATAACATGAATTGATATAGAAATACGCCGTAGAAGACGAAAAGTTGAAAAGGATTGGTGTAGAGGATGTAAAGGTTAATATTATAGGGGGAGATTGTTTCAAGCAGGGACGGTAATCGAGTGAAAGGTCTGCCTGTAGAAGCAGTTCATGGTTCTCTTCCCGAAATATGGGAACCAAATCCGAAAACGGACGTAAATACAATTAAAATCACGCTTCTTCCTCGTTTCCTACTGCACTCTTCCACAAAAGCGCGGCACGGTCTGTGCGGTTCGACCGGCACCACGTCAATACGGGACGCAGCCGACGCCATGTCCGACGTTACTATTGGCTCTGCCGGCACTCACTCACCCCCGCCTCCTCCTCCCCCATCACTTAGCGACGCCCCATCCCCCCGACGACCATCTCCCTCCTCCCGCCGCGGGAAACGTCTCTCATTTCATTTTTATCATTTTGTTTCGCTTTCACCACCCTCATACTTACATTTCTCCATATCAGCACCATTTTGCCCGTCCCGACGCTTAGGAGCGGATGAGTTATTACGCGTTTTTTTCTGCGGATCCTCTCTCTCCAGCGCTGGAACTTAATTAATTTTTATCTTTCCTTACATTCAGTTGTTAATCATTCGCCGACTGGCGGTGGGCACCTCGGATTACTCGTCGATGCGCCATCCCACGCGTCCGACTGCTGGGAACTAATTTTTTCGCGTCACTGGATGTGCAGCGTCGCTCCGTGACTCTCGGCGCGATGATAAATAAAAGCGATTTGGGTTTTGGAACGATCCCTTTCCTTTCCCCGCGACATCGCTCCGCTAGAATTTTCTCACACTCCCGCATTCACAAAATAATCCAGTTCCGGAGCAGGGTAACTTTTGCTGAGGATGAGCAAAATAGTGTATGCACTGGCATCAGTCCGAAGGCCCCTTGAATCCTAAACCTCACCCCCATCTGTTACCAAAAGCTTCTGGGAGTGGATGAGGAGCCTAGGTTAGATGAGTAGTGAGGTAGTTATACTAAAATAGTGTAGGGTATGAACGCTCATGATTCTCTTCCGAAAAACTAAGACTTTCTTACACAACGACACCTAAGAACATCTAAATATATCGTTTCGTCTACAAGTTTGTTAAATATACGAGGAAAGGAGCTTTGAATAATATCGCCCAACATCTAATTCGACTTGAAAAAGGGACATGTTCGACTTATAATTTGTGCGAATAGTATTTCTCCGCTGGAAGTGAAGACTGAAAGTATAAAAGATTGGGAAGTTTTAACTGACATTTACCCTGGAAATATAATGGGTGTGCATTGAAATGTAGTACGCCGAGAAGAGTAAAAGAAATGTCATTCGTTTACCCGCAGATGGAGCGGTACAATCTTTATGCCGAATCAGATTTCTGACCATATGACAACGGGATGAATGCCGATAAATATTAAACAAAAAAATTGAACAGAACATAACTTTGAAAATTAAAAAAATATTCCGATTAGTAATCTAAAAGATCTCACAACTTACATTGGAATACATATACTCGTAAAAGACATGAAAAGCTTTGATGTGATTCAAATTATAATAGCCACTTTACAACCTATCCTTGTCCTCATATAATTATCAGTAACACTTCTAGTTTCCATAATTTAAAAATATTTAAATATTTCTCAGCAAATGTTTTGATACGACATTCAAAGAGTGGGGAAAGTTGCGAAGAAGCGAGAGAAATGGCAATAATAGGGGATATTATAGCATATGGACCTATAGAAGGTATGCTCAACTGATGAACTTACCTTCGGTAGGTTTTCTACATACGTATATGCATGTATGTTACATGTGTATATGTATGTATTTATGTAACATACATGCATACTTATGTACGTATGTTATCTTTATGTATGCATTACTTATGTATGTACGTTATATTTATCTTTCACCAATGTACCAGTAAAATTAACTAACCTTATACACGGAGATGAAAGCTCAGTATGACCCACAACATATTTCTTCCTACGTTGGGTCAGTTCATAGGAATAACAGCATTCGCAAAATATCGTAATAAATTTTAACTTTAAAGTGTGTCATAGAATCTCTAACACGTACCGTGACAGTTTCCGCAGAGCATATGCGATTGATGATTTCAGTTAAATATTGCGGGCACTCTGTCTAAAAATGTACAGTGCATAAATCAACCAAATGCAGCACGGAGATAACTCTTCCGTGACAATACAAAGATTTGACAAGTTTTTCCTATCGCTTCCGTCGGAACAGCCAGTGGGTCATATTCCGCTCTTTCTAAAACGTAGCCTTTAGTTAAAAATCACCTAGCAGTCCTGTATTTTGCATTAAAAACATATAAATCTTCTTGAACGTTAATTCAAAATATGTTTTCGTTACGCTCGAACACCCGAAAGTTTTCGAGTTTTTCAAAAAAGTTTTTTTTAGTTTAAAAAAAAACATTGGATGAAGAAATCAATTTGTCATACTTAAATGTATTAATAATTTAGAGATTCTTCATGCTTGAATACATTTATGCATACATGATATAAATATGCCTATATAATTTGAAATAAGGGAACATTTTTTTAGAGATAATTTTTAAGTTGGACGTAAAAAATGTAATTAACATATTTTTGAGGTAACTATGTACTTAAAATATATTATGCACAGAATATATTTTAAGTAAAATGTAATTAACATATTTTGGAGGTAACTATATACTTAAAATATATTCTGCATTCATAATGCAAATCTTGATACGGTAGCACCAGTAGTTAATATATACTATCTTTGACAGCTGAGTTTCGTATTTCGTTTCTATCTTAAATATTTTTTCGTACATGACTCACCTACCTGTTGGGTTGCTATTACAAATGCATGTCAATAATCGTAAAGCATAACCTTGCACTACCATATTCATTACTTCAGAGCAATCGAACTAACGCGGTGGGTGGTACTCATTTCAAAATCATCAAAAATATAATCATATAAATTAATATTAAATGCTAGCCAAGGTAACATACGAAAGAAAACACTCTTTAGAGAGAAAAATCGATTTCGAGAGATTAAACCACCAATATCGGCCATGCCCATAAATATCGAGCATTGTTACATGCTCAATTCCGGAACGATAAGTACGGAAAACTCCCCTCGATGTATATTCCGACTCATTTTTCAACATCTCTCCCATCGCAATCCTATATACCGGCACGAAATCTTCTTTTCCGTCCCCTTCCCCTTGGTGGGGCTTCCGTATCAGCATCCCTCACTCCCCCGCACGCGCCCTTCCCTCCGTCGCATCAAAGTGCTCATTTCTCAGCCATCCCTCATCTCCCGCAAGGAAAAGGGGCCCAATACACGGCAAAAATAAGAAAGCGAAGAGGGAACATAGTGGCGGCGTAGAGAGGCTCCCCATCTTCCCGCACGAGGGAGCTTCCCATGGCCCGAAAAAAAGAACATCGCCTTCCCCCGCCAGCACCCTTTGTTGCGCACCATCGCCATCTTCCGCGGCACCCAGAGCGGGTGCAGCTGCCGGGACTGGTGGCCTCCATCCTTGGGAGTGTATCTCCTCCCCGCCGCCTCGTTAATTCTGCTCTCCCCTCGCGTATATTTCCCTCCTCGACCGCGTGTTACTTGCAGCGCTACCATCAATATCTCTCCCTTTCTTCGTGCCCTTCCCTTTCAAGAGTTTCGTCACATCGACTGCATCTCACTCCTCCTATTCATTCCGATGATCGATAAAAAGGTTCCGCGCCCCTCCTCCACCCCACCGCAAATTCCAATTGCTTAAATCTGCCTTCCGGAAGCGGGAATTCCCGTACGCGGTTTTCCGGGAAGCCTCTCGGAGTTTCGTGGAAGAGATAATAGGGGATGATGGTCTTGCTGGTGTGATTTAAGTCTGCCGACTGTTACCTTCTAGAGGCCTCTCAGTCTTTCTTACCTTTGTTTGTTCCTTACTGGAACAACATTACATTTATTTATAACATTAGAATCCTAGCCTTTAACCTAGTACATTTTTCAACTTCTTATCATTATTAATTCTAATTGGGTGGTGCCACCTTTTGTATTTATATACATATATAT